>PVKU01005854.1:45527-68460 GCA_004027475.1 Anoura caudifer | reverse complement strand
AATACAATTTCTGAATTGGATAACACAGTAGAAGGAATCAAAAGCAGGCTAGATGAAGCACAGGATTGAATCAGTGAGCTAGAGGACAAAGTAGGAAAAAAACTCTCAGAAAGAGCAAGAAGAAGAAAAAAAGACTCAAAAAGAATGAAGAGGGGTTAGAGAACTGCAAGACAGCATGAAACATAAAAATACCCATATAATGGGGATACCAGAAGAAGAAAAAGAGGAGCAAGGCATAGAAACCCTGTTTGAAAAAGTACTGATGGAAAACTTCCCTAATTTAAAGAGAAAAAAGTCACAAAAGTCCAGAAAGCTCAGAAGGTCCCAGTTCAGAGGAACCCAAAGAGGCCCACTCCAACAAACATCATAATTAAAATTGCAAATTTCCAAGACAAAGAGAGAATCTTAAAGGTGCCAAGGAAAAAACAGGAAGTAACATACAAGGTAGACCCAATATGGCTACCAGCTGACTTCTCATCAGAAACATTACAAGCCAGAAAGGACTGGCAAGAAATATACCAAGTAATGAAATATTCCAAGCTACCCAGCAAGGGTCTCAATTATAACAGAAGGTGAAATAAGGAGTTTCCTAGACAAAAGAAGGCTGAAAGAATAAACCTCCACCAAGCCTGCACTGCAAGATATGCTAAAAGGACTGTTTTAGGAAGAAGAAAAAGAGTGAGAGAGAAAGGAACACAGGTACAAAGGGGGTATAATGAGAATGAATAAGTACCTATCAATAATAACCTTAAATGTAAGTGGATTAAATGTTCCAATCAAGAGACATAGGGTAGCTGAATGAATAAGAAATCATGACCCACACATATGGTGCCTACAAGAGACCCACCTCAGGACAAAAGACTTACACAGACTCAAAGTGAAGGGTTGGAAACAAATTTTCCAAGCAAATGGACAGGAAAAAAAGGTGGGGTAGAAATACTTTTATCAGACAAAATAGACTTCCAAACAAAGGCCATAAAACAGAATGAAATTTCATAATACTCAAGCAAAGAATTCATGAAAAAGATATAAATATTGTAAACATATATGCACGCAACATAGGAGCACCAAATATATAACAGAAATCTTTGAGGACTTGAAGAAAGATATAGACAGCAACATAATTATAGTAGGGGATTTTAACACTCCACTGTCAACAAGAGATAGATCCTCCAAACAAAATATCAACAAGGATATTGTGGAACTGAATACCACATTAGATCAAATGGACTTCAGTGATATCGATAGAACTTTTCATCGCAAAGAAGCAAAGTACACATTCTTTGCAAATTCACATGAAATATTTTCAAAGATAGGCCACATTATAAGGCACAAATCAAGCCTCAAGAAATTCAAGAAAATTGAAATCATATCAAGCATTTTCTCCCACCACAAAGTCTTGAAAATAGAATCCAAACTCAAGGAAAACAATCAAAAACACAAAAACTCATGGAGATTGAATAGCATGCTATGAAATGATGAATAGGTTAATTTTCTGGAATCAAATGAAAATGAACAAATAAAAGTCCAATACTTACGAGACACAGTGAAGGCAATTCTGAGAGAAAAGTTCATAGCAACACAGGCCTGCCTAAAAAAGACAGAAATATTTTAAATAAATGACCTAACCCTACATCTACAAGAACTGGAAAAACAACAACAGACAAAGCCCAGAGTGAGTAGAAGGAAAGAAATAACCAAGATCAGAAAAGAATTAAATAACATAGAGACTAAAAGAACAATTCAAAGGATCAATAAATACAGGAGCTGGCTCTTTGAAAAGATGGACAAAACTGACAAGCCTTTAAACAGACTCATCAAGAAAAGAAGAGGGAGAGGACCCAAATAAATAAAATCAGAAATGAAAGAGAAGAAATTACAATACACAAAAGAAATAAAAAAGAAAGTAAAAAATTGCTATGAGCAATTATATGCCAAGACATTTGAAAACCTAAGTGAAATGGACAATTACATTATGTATATTTTTCTAGAAAAATATAATCTTCCTAAAGTGAGTCAAGAAGAAGCAGAAAGCCTGAACAGACTGATAACAGCTGGTGAAATTGAAAAAATAATAAAAAAATTTCATCAGGCAAAATCCATGGACTGTACAATTTCACAGGAGAACTTTACAAAACATTTAAGGAACAGCTAACCCCTACCCTTCTCAGATTATTCGAAAAAATTCAAGAAAATAGAACACTCCTAATTTCTTTTTATGAAGCCAGCATCAACCTAATAGCAAAACCAGATAAAGACATAACAAAGAAACAAAACTTCAGATGAATATCACTGATGAACATAGACATGAGAATCCTCAACAAAATATTGACAAAATGCATCCAACAAAATGTTAAAAAGATCATATACCATGATCAAGTGTCATTCATCCTACGGATGCAAGAATGGTAAAATATTCACAAATCAAAAAAACATAATACATCGCATAAACAAAATGAAGGCAAAAATCACATGATCATACCAACAGATGCGAAAAAAGCATTTGATAAGGTACAGCACCCATTTATAATAAAAACATTTAGCAAAGTGGGAATAGAGGAAGATTAGCTCAATATAATGAAGGCCATATATAAGAGACCTACAGCCAATATCATACTCAATGGGCAAAAACTTAAAGCATTCCCACTAATATCAGGAACAATGCAAGGATGCCCACTTTCACCACTTGTGTTCAACATACTATTAGAAATCCTAGCCACAGCAATCAGACAAGAAAAAGAAATAAAAAAGCATCCAAATTGGAAAGGAGGAAGCAAAATCATCATTGTTTGCAGATGACATGATAGTGTACATAGAAAATCCTATAGACTCCACCAAAAAACTACTTGATCTAATGAGTGAATTTGGCAAAAAAGCAGGATAAAAAGTCACTATTCAGAAATCAAAGACATTTTTGTACACCAACAATGAAATATCACAAACAGAAATCAGGAAAAAGTTCCATTTGCTATAGCAACATGACAAATAAAATACCTAGGAATAAACCTAACCAAGGAGGTAAAAGAACTATATGCAGAAAACTACACAACACTGAAGAAAGAAATCAAGGAAGACACTAACAAATGGAGGCATGTACCATGCTCATGGATTGGAAGAATTAACATCATCAAAAGAGACATACTACACAAAGCAATCTGTCCATTCAATGTAATCCCTATTAAAGTATCAATGACATATTTCATAGATATAGAACAAACATTTCAGAAATTTATATGGAACCATAAACAACCCTGAATTGCTACAGCAATTTTGAGAAAGAAGAGCAAAGTAGGAGGGATCACAATACCTAATATCAAACTGTATTACTAGGCCACTGTAATCAAAACAGCCTGGTACTGGCATAAGAACAGACACAGAGACCAATGGAACAGAACATAGAGCCCAGCAATAAGCCTAAGTTTCTATGGTCAATTAATATTCAATGAAGGGGGAAGAAGCATAAAATGAAGTAAAAATAGCCTCTTTAACAAATGGTGTTGGGAGATCTGGACAGCTACATATCAAAAAATGAAACTCTATCAACAAACTTACACCATACGCTAAAATAAATTCAAGGTGGATAAAAGACTTAAATATAAGTTGTGATACCATAAAATGCCTAGAGGTAAACATTGGCAGGAAAATCTCAGACATTTCATGCAGAAACATCTTCATTGATATGTACCCTCAAGCAATGGACATAAAGGAAAGAACAAACAAATGGGACCTCATCAAATTGAAAAGCTTCTGTATGGCTAAAGAAAACAGCATTAAAATGAAAAGAGAACCAAATATATGGGAAAACATTTGCCCATGATACCTCAGAAAAGGGTTTGATCCCCAAAATATATAAAGAACTCCCACAACTCCACTACAGGAAGACCAAAAAAAAAAAAAATGGGCAAAAGACTTGAACAGATACTTCTCCAAGGAGGACATTCAGAGGTCCCAGAGACATATGACAGGATGCTCAGCATAACTAGCCATCAGAGAGATGCAAATTAAAACTACAACAGGATGCCACTTCATACCAGTCAGAATGCTCATCATAAACAAAGCAACAAACAACAAGTGTTGGAGAGATTGTGGAGAAAAGGGGACCCTAGTGCACTGTTGGTGGGATTGCAGACTGGTACAACCACTATGGAAAGCAGTATGGAATTTTCTAAGAAAACTAAAAATGGATCTACCTTTTGACCCAGCAATCCCACTGTTAGGATTATACCCTAAGAACCCTGAAATAATACATGTCTGGACAGTCTCTGGACAGACCTTGTATGTTTACATGTAGAAATAGTGTCTGTTTTGTTTCACTGTCCTCTCAAGCATTACCATTGCAATAATCTACTCACAGATAGTGTTCAATGATACATGTCAAATAATGGAACAATTAAGAAACTTATTTATATTTAAATTGTCTTGTGAGCTATAAAATTTTCAAAGCTGAAAGCAATTATATTAGATTTTTTTTTTTTAGATTTTAAACATTTGAGCTGAAATAGTTTTACAACTTGTAGTTTTACTAACCATTCATATCAATTACTATGAAGTAATTTTTTATATCTATACACAAAAAACATAAAATAGGATTCTTCCCTACAAAAACTTGATTTGGAGAACTAAAATTACACACAAAAAAGTAAAGAATATAAGACAGTATAAAAATGAAGACACTAAATCATAAGATTTGTTTTTTGAAAGTTGTAGAAAACAGGATTAGAAGGTGAAAATACTTAAGAGTTGATGTGATAAGGAAAGTGAGATTTCTATCTGTAAGAGTTATTTTTTCTTTTATTTTAATTTAAGTTATTTTATTGTTGTTCAATTACAGTTATCTGTATTTTCTCCCCACCACTCCCACCCACCCCACCCCAAACCCACCTCCTTCACCTTACACTGGTCAGAATGGCCAACATAAACAAATCAACAAACATGTGTTAGAGAGGATGTGAGGAAAAGGGAACCCTAGTGCACTGTTGGTGGGAATGCAGACTGGTGCAGCCACCGTGGAAAACAGTATGGAATTTCCTCAGAAAACTAAAAATGGAGCTGCCTTTTGACCCATCAATTCCACTGCTGGGATTATACTCTAAGAGCCCTGAAAGAATTTTTTCTAAAAGAAAAATTAGACATGTGCACAAAGCTACATGTACAAAAGCTGTATCTCAGTCCAAAATAAAATAAACTTGGTATCCAATAGTGAATTATTTAAACATTATAAGACACCCACAAAGCAAACAATATGAAATGATTTAAAAAAAAAAACTTTTGCAGGTATAAGTGTATGAATAAAAATGATAACATATCAGAACAATTATTATATATAGTTTATAAAACTAATTATACATGTAAAAGTCTAGAAAGTTACAAAGAGAGGTTACCTGTGATCTTTGAATTGAGGAAAACTTTTATTTCCTTTTGTGTATCCCTATTATCTGCATTTTATGACAAACATGCATTTCTTTTACAATAAAAAAAAATAAACAGTAAGAAATTTTCTTAGTACCTGGGAACAATCTGCCACTCAGAATCAGTGTTCTCTCCTGTTCTCTCTGTGACCAGGAGAAGATGTAAGAAGACTCATGAAAAAGTTTTGAAATAAAATTCTATACTAAAAAAGAAAAAATACAATAAGACATTATGACTTCTTAAGGAAGTTATGATAGTTAATTTTGTATCAGCTTTACTGGGCCATGAGGTACCAGATATTTGTTCAAACATTAATCTGAGTGTGTCTGTGAGAATGTTTTTGGATAACATTAACATTTGAATCCATAGACTGAATAAAGCAGATCACCCTTCCTAATGTGGGTGCCTGTCATCAATCAATTGAAGACCCAAATAAAACAAAGACTAAGTGGGGACTTCACCTGACTATTTGAGATGGAACATTGGTCTTCTGCCCTCAGACTGGAACTTACAACATTGGCTCTCCTTGTTCTCAGTTCTTCGAACTAGACATACCAATGGCTCTCCCAGTTGTGTGTGTGTGTGTGTGTGTGTGTGTGTGTGTGTGTGTGTGTGTGTGTGTTCAACTGGTTCTGTTTCTCTGAAGAAATTCTTGATAAGACATGTTTAAAGAAGGTTAATCTTATAGTGGTATGCAGGGTGGACTGGAGTTGGGGAAGGCCCAAGACTAAGTATTCAGCCTGAAAGGTGCTGCAGAAATTGGTGGGGTGGGGGGGGGGATTAGGGGACAAGCCAGTGGGAATGGGCAGCTTATTGTGCTCAGAGAATCAATAGGACTGAGTTCTCATTTCAGCTGAGCTATTATGTCCTGAAGTAAGAAAGTCATGTCACCTCTCTAAGACTCTGATTCTTCATCTATGAAATGAGCTGTTTAGACCAGAAATCCTCCAGGGTACTTTTCTATTTTATAATTCTAAGATCATATTACCAATGAAAAACAATACTTTAGCTGATTTTATTTAAACTGTGAATACATTAGCTTAACTTTTGTTCCTCACTTCACTGAATATTCCATCAGTACTCAAAAAATAAAACATTAAGCAAGCTCTTTTGAACATCAGGGTTTCATTGTAAGGTCCAGCCATTTGGCAAAGTTTTTGTACTATCAATTATTAACTCTGCAAACAATAATGGAAAAATAGGCACATTACTTTGAAATAGGCTTGTTGTAATCTAATTCTCTTTCTTAATCATGGAAAAAGCCAGTTTATGAGAATAAAATATTTTATATCAGATAATTTATTTATAATAAACATTAAGTAACTTCAGCACTTAATGCAATTTGAGAATACTACACAGGGATTAAGTGAGATTCTAGTAGACCAGACAGCAATGCCAGATTGATATGTTTGCATTCCCTTCCCATAAGTCTACTGTGTGTAATGGTAATCTATATTGGAGTGTAAGCTGGACTAGGAGAAAGGAGTTTTACTAACCTTATTCAAAATAGAAAACTCATGTGGAAGTTGATACACTTGAGTACTGTACTTGAAGGTTGACTACTTGGATGTTCAAATTCATGTGATCCACATTATATATGATTGTGGTTTTATAGACAAACATGGCTAAGCCCATCTGATCACTTTAAGGCAATCTTACAAACAAATCACTGGGACACAGGAGATGTAATAAACCCACAAAGAGTATATTGGCTCACTCACATTCACCAATGTCAGCATTAGCCTAATCATAGAATTCTCTGGATATTTCCCAGTCAGAAGTTTAAAAGAACACATCCTTGAGTCTTCTGTGGCTAGCATGCTATTTATTCTCTGTATGCATATAGAAACCACTAGGGAAGAAAGGAAGGAAGGAAGGAAGGAAGGAAGGAAGGAAGGAAGGAAGGAAGGAAGGAAGGAAGGAAGGGGAAAGAAGGAAAAAGAACAGCACACTAAAACTATTTTTAGTCTGTGGACTGATCTTTCAGAACCTGTACACATGAACTAGCTCTTACTTTCATAAAATTCTTTTCCTTTATCTTGGGTTCTTTTTACAACTAAACCTGGATTTAACAGCATGTAACATCCTGAAGTATTCAGGTAAGGCCATATTTTACATTATATTTTATTTCTGGTCTTTGGCATAAACTTGGAATTAGTAAATACAGATTTCTCATCTTATCAACTCCAGGAAAAAGTACAACAGAGAAGAAAGAAAGAAAGAAAGAAAGAAAGAAAGAAAGAAAGAAAGAAAGAGAGAGAGAGAGAGAGAGAGAGAGAGAGAGAGAGAGAGAGAGAGAGAAAGAAAGAAAGAAAGAAAGAAAGAAAGAAAGAAAGAAAGAAAGAAAGAAAGGGAAGGAAGGAAGGAAGGAAGGAAGGAAGGAAGGAAGGAAGGAAGGAAGGAAGGAAGGAAGGAAGGGTGGGTCAGAGATCTTGACCAACAGGAACTATATTAAACCAGAGGAAAAGTATTCCATTTGTGCTCCAATAGAAAAGACAAAAGAGAAGCTCAACATTTCCACCATTAAATGAGGACTTCTTCCAGCAGAGGCTCCATGGTAAACCTCACTGATTTTATAGACTCCTACCCTATTATTTCTAAAGAGGGTAAAAAAAGTTGTTCCAAAATATCTGGTTCTCCCTCCCCACCTGCCTTCATTTATGAAACAAGCCATCTAAACCTCTCAGGCCATTCTTCCACAGGCTTACTTATAAAGTGGTAATAATTATGCTAATACCAGCTGGGAATACATCTGTGTGGATATGTTGTGGACATTGTTGAGGTGAAATAGGGCTATCTATATAAGTTCATAAGGATAACTATTCAATAAAATTATGTAGTACATGTGTAGCCTTCATTCCATATTTACTAGTTTGTTGTAAAACCCTTCTCAAATGGGAAATAGACCATGTTTTCTTTACAGAGGAAGAGTTACAGAATAACAAAGAACATGTGTTCTGCTATGTCTTATTTGTCTGAGAAGTCTGCAGACATTTTCTAAACCTAATTAATAGCAGCGAACTAAATTTATTTCCCTAGTGAAAACTTCTGGCTACTAACAGTATAGGAATACACACCTGACTGTCCCCAAGAGCACAAGAGCACAATTACATAATCACTATGTAACCAGTCCATGATGGCATCCAAGTGAGAAGAATTCAGCTATTACAGTTTGTAAAGGAAAACTAACACCTTATAATTAAATGATATTGTTTACATGAGCAATAGAGTATTACATCATTTTCCCTACCAAGAAAAAAAAGAGAGAGAATGTGAAATTTCAGAAAAGACAGATAGCTAATGTGTAACTTGTCACCACGGTCAGCTCCAGCATAATAAAATGCACATGGAAAATCCCTTGCATTAAGCCCTTTGCACAGCAAATTCTTCCTTCATCTGGGTCAGAGGGTGTGTCTGTCTCTGAAGGAAATATCTCTCCTTTGCTCACACATCCACTTGCTGCACAGTGAGCCTCAAATAACATTTCTGAGATGTGTCTGCTGGATGTTGCAGACAGAGGCAAGAGGCTGGCAGTGAGCATCATGTGTGGCTGGGGAAGAAGGAAGTATCTACTTTCTACAA
Organism: Anoura caudifer; assembly: GCA_004027475.1. Lineage (NCBI taxonomy): Eukaryota > Metazoa > Chordata > Mammalia > Chiroptera > Phyllostomidae > Anoura > Anoura caudifer. The sequence goes on along the minus strand of PVKU01005854.1, from coordinate 59,469 downwards.
ATCAAGAAAATGCATATGCACATGACAGCTAAATACAAGAGAATCTAATGTGTACAGAAATGTTTGGTTTTTTTTTTTTAACCCCCAGAGCCAGGTAAACTGTAAACAAAAATAATGTGATTCTGGTAGCAAACCAATCTCAAAAAGGATTTCTAATGTTTCTATAACTTTATTCTAGATTACAGTACTTCCCTATCAAGTATGATTTTTGCCACATCAAATAAGGGCATTTTTCTGTACATACTTGCAAGCAAATAGACTCCTGTAATCTCAAAAAAACTTTGAATGAATGTTGCCAGTTATGGAGGTTTTACAACATACTCATATTTCAAATATGGTGCTTGTGTTCCCAATCCAATATATAGACATATATGCTTATTATTAAAATACACTCTATAAATCCCTACTGGGGAGATTTTATTTCCATTTTGACATCACAACTAAAACATTCTATTCATTCCACAGCATGTTCATTGTCTCCAAGTAAAAATTCTTTCTGGTGTTTCTGATGTAAACTGAAAAAGTTAATTATAATTCATGCACGATTTTTTTTAACAGTTGGAATCAGAGGAAGGAAGAGTTAATGGTCCAGTCCAGCAGATAAACTTTTGCAGGTTTCCATCTGAAAGTCATAACATAACCTTTTATTCTGTGTGTCTTTGGTACAGAAGGTTTTTCAAGGAAGGGCTCTTCAAATTACAAGATGTTAAACAGATGTACTATAAAGTCTTCCAGGTCTAAACTATGAAGTGTCTGTTTTCAGTCTGTGTGTTGAATCCTTCATTTGTTTTATTCTTTTATGAAGAGCTTCAAGTCTGGGTATTTATTTTGTTAAAATATTTTGTTGTTATTGTTTTTTAACCTGTATGTATGTTTAGAACCAGATTTTAAGATATATTTTTGAAGTAAGAAATACTAATTTTAAAATTGCCATTTAAGAGCATTTGCATCAGGAAAATCTCTCTTATAGCAGGTGGTGCTGAGAGTTCAATTCCAGATGTTCTGATGTGTGAATAGCAAAGGAAATTTTTGAGAAATGGTAGAGATGGAAGAAAGAGGAAGGCATAAATGGAAAACAGACCTGTTAGAACTTCAGTTTATAAGGGTCTATAACTAAAAGCCCTATCTAAACATTTTACCTTTTGTTTTCCATTGGTTCGTTTCTATATTTAACCATTTCTCATGTATCAAATGTCACTTTCAAAACATGGCCACAGCCCATGGTCACTGGACTAAATGTTCAGCTGGTTATTAATTTCCAATAAGCTATTATATTCTATTCCTATATTGAGCAAAATAATATGTTCTACATTCCAGTTCAATATGCTGAGACTCAGAACTCTACCTTAAGAAATGCCATTTCTCCAATCTTTAATTACACTGAAGCTTAAAGTTTAACTGCTTCAAGCCATGCTGATAAATGGGATCCTCTAAAGCTAAAACAACAATCTTTGCAGTAGAAAGGCCACTTTTGTCCCTTTTGTTCTTACCCATTTGTTACTTGAAGGGATTTTAGTTTTCAGTTCACAGGCCAGTGCTCAATGGATTGAGCCACACCAGCTAGGGCATAACTTGAAGGAATTTTAGAATGCACAGCTCTAGCAAGTTTAAAAGGGTGCTTATAAATGTTTTCTCCTTATTTAGCTTAATGTTGGCAAAGCCCCTCCATCATTTCAATGAGACACACATGAGCAGAAAGGCTTTACACTATAGACAGGCCTTTATAATATGGGCTGCTTCCTTCTCGAATATCCTTTTACTGTCAAACTAATCAGTAGTAAAGGATAATTAAAGCCATACATGGCATAGGGCTGAGTTTTGACTATTTTAACCACTTCACTACCTCTGTGCATCTACACCAACAAAGGAATAGAGACAATGGCCTTGAAGCTTGAAGGGTGTCTAGCATAGGGGTTAAGAGAATAGGCTTTGGAATCAAACATACCTGGTTTTTCATCATGGCTCCAGCATACAATGTGTGACTGAAGAGTTACTTTCCTTCCTTGAGACATAATTCTCCTATTTGTAAAGTAGATGGTGATGAGGATTAATTAGATAAGGTGCATAAAGGAATCACCACAGAGTCTGACACATTGCTAAATGTTAGTTATTATTACATTGTCCCACCTGTACCCTATGGTCCAACCAAAGTGAATCCCTCTCTCCTCACTGAATCCTAGCTCCCTGACACTGCATTGCCAATTATTTGTAGGTCTTAACTATTTGCCATGGAAGGCTCTCTTCTTATATCCTAATATATACTACCTTTATTGGCTTCCTACCCTCTCCAATCTCTGTCCAAATTTTATCTGTCCTTTGAGACACAACTCAAATGCCACCTTCTCAATGTAGTGTTTCTTGAACTCTTGAAGTTGTGACGTCTTACTGCCTTGAATCTCCATGAGTTTGTTGTTGTTGTTGTTGTTGTTTTGTTTTGTTTTGTTTGTTTCTTCTGTTATAGAGGGTTGAATTAAGAAGATCCATCAAGGAACATGTATACATGACACATGGACAAAGCCAAAGGGGGTAGGTTTGAAGGTGGGAGGTGGGGATGGGTGGGGCAGGAGGCCGTGGTATGGTGAAAATGGAGACAACTGTACTTGAACAACAATAAAGATAAATAAATAATAAATAAACAAGAAGAAAATTTAATGTCATATTGTACTTATTGGTTTATGGATAGTCTCTGTATAATATTTATTTTCCCTCTCATCCCTAATCCCCATTCCCATTCTCCTCTTACCATAAAAAACATTCTAATACACAGGGGTTTGGGCCAAACTAGGTTTACAGATGTGAGTACATAAAACAGGGTTTATTCTTGTATTATTAATTGTTGTATTATTTTCCATATGAACAACTGTAAACCTACTTTTGTTTATCCCTGTATTGAATATGTATCTTTTTGTTAATAAGGATTCTTGGAAAATATGTACTGTTTTTATGCATGAGTGTTAATTTATATAAATGGATACTGTGATATTTTTGTTCTGCTTCTTTTATTGCTCCATGCTGTTTTGTGATTCTTGCATGTTGCTATGGGTATTTCTAACTGCTGCATAATATTCCATTATGTATACTGCCCACATTTTATCTTCATGTTTGATAATGAACTCCTGGCCACCAAAATGAATACATTTATTGCCCCTTATGGATCTATTTGAAAATATCATTGGGATATATAATGAAGAACAGAATTGCAGGGTCACAGGAATAGGTAATTTTATCAACTAAGTAATGTCAAACCATTCTCCAGGAAGTCTGTAAAAATAAGTGCTCTCAACAAATCAGCATCTTGACCAACACTTGGCTCTACCCAACTTTCTAACTCTTGCTGCTTTATTCATTGTAAACTGACATCTTATCATTGTTTTCCTTTGCATCTCCTGCTTACTAATGCCTTTAATCCTCATGGTTCTATTTTTGAGGGGTATGTAGCTTACATAGGCTGGAGATTTTTTTAATTAAAATACTTATCTGCAAAATCATAAATTGCTTTAAAAAGGGGGTGTATTTTTTTGGCTCACTTGTGTACACACTTCAGCCCCTTCAATAGTACCTGAGAAAAGACATAAAACATATACTCAAAAATAAATTGAAAGCATAGAAGTATGAGTAGATAAGAACAGAGAAAAATTACTGTGTTGAATTCTAAAATAAATTGGATACAGTTAATCCTCTTCTTTTAAAACCATGATTTCCCTTGACCGGTTGGACTGAAAATGGCAGCACCCATTTATTGCCTCAAACACCACAGTGAGGGGTAGAAAAAATGAGCTAATGTGCTGTATTCTAAAGTGGAGATTTTACTGTGAAACATACTTCAGTCCCCTGGGTCAGAAGTGCAAGTATATGTGCTCACTTTAAGTACCTAGTGAAAATTAGGCTGCAGCTTCATCTTGGTGATTTCCAAAGTGCTAATCCTAAATACAGGTGCAAAGTCTGGTCAAGAAAATTTCCCTGTCTGCCAACATGAATATACCCTACAGAGTAGATAGACATTTACCCAGTAGCCACTAAAGATGGTTATATTTTCTGTAATTTTCCTGATAAATGCAGAGCAAGAATGGTCTTACACTTAATTAACCCTACCATCATGAACACTTGCTTAATGTTTATTATGAAAGCTGCCAAGCCATCCAGCATGGTGATCAAAAACAAGGACTTTGGAGACAAACAGATTTGGTTAGAGTTTTGACTCTGCCTCATACCAGCTATGTTACTTTTCATTTCTTCTGTTGATATCAGTTTCCTCATCTGTAAAACATGGACAATGATACTGCCTTTATAAGGCTATTGTAATAGTCAAATGAAATAGTGGTACAGAACTGATGAATGGTAGCTATTTTATCACCCCTGTTATTTTTCTGACCTATTCCAAATTATCAAGATTAAAAAGATAGATGCAAGTAAAAAGTATTGGAAAGAAATGTCTATGATTAAGTGGGAGGTTTTCCCCTTGCAAACTCAAATTGTATGTTCTATGATGGGGAAAAATATACTAGTTTAAAAAAGAAAGATTTGGTTCTAATGTCACCTCTATAACAATTCCTTGTTGTGTGAGCTAAGCAAATCAGTCTCTGGGCCTCAAGCCAGCATGCAGGAATAATATTATCCACTCCACAGAGACACTGTAAAAATTTGATGTGATAATAAATATGAGAGCAATTTGCAACCTTCATCATGACATAAAACATGTTAAATATCATTGATTTCCAAAGCTTGGGAACACCTTGCTTATTATTGGCATGTAGTTAATACTAAACACAATAAGCTATTCTATGATTCAAAATGTGAAATGCATTTTTCTAGTGATGAAGTAACGCTGGCAGATTTTTTTTTTTACCTTTTACCTTATCATTGAAACATGTCCAACTTTTATTCAGTACTTTGGAAATCAGCAGGATCTACATAACATGTGAGGCAAAAGAACAAAAACAATCATTTCTGTAAGGACTAATGAAAGAAATGTCTCTCTGTAGTGCCAGTGACTTCTCTAGAACAATTTTTTCATTTTAATCTTATGAAAATCATAATGCTTGTAGGTGATCTCATTTCCTTCTTTTTGCTGGTTTCTAGAAGTTTCAGAACCAAAGTTGAGGTCACTTCTGAATGTGCCAGGCTACACAGCATTTTGTATGTTTGTTCTCAGTTCTTCCCAGGAACATTTTAGTATTCTTTATGCATATTTTTCTTTGCTTACATTTCCCTAGTTGATCTTTTATCTTCCTGAGTAAAGAATTAGAGGGAGATGGGATGAAGGATGATAAAGGATTAACCAAAGAGCATTTATGCACAACCCCTGGACATGGACAGCAATATGGAGAGGAGAGAGAGTAGGGTTGGGTGGAGGTGGGGAAAGGGAGAAAAAAACAGGAACAACTGTAATAGCAGAAACCATAAAAATATTTTTTTAAGTTAAAAATAAATCTCAACAACTAGGGAGGAGTGAGTTTGGGCTTCACTTTAGAGCCTTTTAAAGAAGAGTCATTTGGTTTCTCTTTACCTGTGCACCCACTTATAGGGTCAAGGGTCTTTTGTGTTCAGTATTTACCTAAGAAAATGTGTCTGGTGAAATTTTAATGTTTACTTCTTATTATTCCCTTGCATTTGCTTTTGGTTTTCTGGGATTTTTGTTTGTTTATCAAGAAGCATTTCTTTAAAAAAATAACCAAGATTATTAGGTTTCACATTCTAATCTTTAATATTCTGAACTATCTTTCAAGCTAAAGATACCTTGTTTATATGCAGTACTTATTTAAGAATGGTGCTAGTTTTGTTTTACATAGCTTCAACCTCTGACCAGAAACTTAGGGGACAGAATGCTCTGCTTTTAAAAAAAATAACTTGGTAACCATAACAGTAACCTTATCTGGATAAGCATGTTTTAGGAAGAAGGGGAGAGAATATTTTAACTGCAAATATCATGTCATAAGCCTTGATTTTCTAGTGGCCTAAGCACAAACATTTAAGTTTTTATATTGTTTCATATCTTTCATACCAGACATTCATGTGGTAATCAGCAATAACCCTAACATCTGCATTCTTCAAACTACTCTCAAATATAGTTTCAAAATCCAAGCTTAACAATTATTAATGCTAAGTAGATGAATATGTTCATTACCTTGATTGTACTAATGGTCTCTAGAATCAAAATATCAATGTTCAATGATGCAAAAATAGTAAAAGTCATTATTGCCATTAATCATAGTAATAAAATTGGACTACCAAAACACAATATGGTGTGCTTCACCATAGAGGCATTTTGTTACTTGACTTATTGCAAGAGCAACACCGATAATAAAGTTAAATTAATCACCCAGTGATGAATACCACTGAAGTTGTAAAGAAGTTAAAGTAAATCAGGTGAAGGAAGCAATATGTTTTGTACATATACTTGGTCATTATTCTAATAACAAAAAGAAAAGAATCTAGAAATTCAGATATATGCAATAAGGAACACTAAAATGACATATAATGATATAAAACATATATGCATTATTTTCTAAACTTCCCCAGATAGTAACTCACTTGCTTATAATATAGTCTAAAATTAGCCTTGTGTGTTTTGTCTATTTTTAATCATTAGGAATATTAATTTTTCACTATCTGATAGTTTCCTATGTGCATTAAACATGATTAGGAAAGATGTTTAATAGTCACTTGAATGCTATGAAATTCAAAATCTTGAAGATCTCTATTAAAAGGTCAGCATAGTTGAATATTAATGAGATCCTACAATGAAGGTTTTATAATGCTTTGTTTATTCAGAGCTATAGAAGCACAAAAATTATTTCTCAAACAAGCACATATGATTTAGTCTGCATCAACATCTACAATTTTAATGTATATTTCTATTTTCTACTGTTTAAATTACTCTAAACACCAGAGGTACACCTGTTATATATTCAGAATTATAATGTGGTAATTAGTGGCTATATTGTTAATAAAGATGAAGCTTTCAGAATTAATGAATAAAGCCTAAAAATACATAGGAAAAACTCATAACAAGCTTTAACTGTAGATTTTGTTTGTTTTATGCCAAGTTTTAACAAAAATATAAATAACTGCATTTCTTTGTTCTTACTATAATGCTAAGGTAAATATAACCCATTCTATTCTGTAGCCAGATTTGACAGGAAAAGCAGCTTTCCTGCACCTGTGGCTCAAGGGTCTGCCACATTGTTTGGGCAAAATGAAGTTTTTGTCTCCCAAAGGCAAATATACAGGCTTGTAGGTGCTGTGATGTGAAACTGCTAGAGAAAAGCAACTTTCTCAAAAAAATGTAGAAAAAACTGATGATATTATTTGAATCCCTAAATGCAGCCACTCTTACCTAACACCAGACATTTGCAATGGCATTAATGTGTACCTTCATTACTTTTTTCTCTTTAATCCACTATGAATCAGAGTTTGGTCATTAACAACTGAAACAGTCTATCTGAAACAGCGGTGCTCTTTTTTTTTTTTTTTTTTTTTTTTTTTTTTTAAGGTTTTGTGGCTATTTACTATAGTTCTATCAGAGGTCATTAGTGCATAACTTAGACCTTTAGAAGTTTCTGCTGCTAGTTTTCCTAAAAACTAGATAATCTTGCTTAATACAGGGTATAGCAAAAGTAATGCCTACTTGTGTGTGGTTGGCAGGGTAATAATGTGGGTATAACAATTTATACTTTCAATTTGAACATTTCACCTAAAATGTCATATGATGCACTTGAGTGTGATATTATGTTACAGAATTACATGCTTAAGATTTTGTAATAAAAGAAGGGCATTATTTGTACTGAGCCCTGTATATATACATAAAGGAAAGCTAACCAGACACTTAAAAGTGTCTAATCTCATATATTCTACACAAGAATATTTTCACTGGTATATCTCCTAGAGCAAGGTACATAAAGGAAAGAATAAACAAATGGGACTTCATCAAAATAAAAAGCTTCTGCATGGCTAAAGAAAATATCATCAAAATGAAAAGGGAAATAAGCATATGGGAAAATATATTTGCCAATGATATCTTGGACAAAGGTTTATTCTCCAAAATATATATATAAAGAACTCACCTGACTCCATTCTAGGAAACCAAAAAATCCAATTAAAAAATGGGCAAAGGACCTGAACAGACACTTCTCCAAGGAGCATGTACAGAAGGCCCAGACACATATGAAAGGATGCTCAGCATCACTAGCCATCAGGGAGATACAAATTAAAACCACAATGAGATACTGCTTCATACTTGTCAGAATGGCCATCACAAACAAATCAACAAATAAGGGCTGGCAAGGTTGTGAAGAAAAATGAACCCTAGTACATGGTTGGTGGGAATACAGACTGGTGTAGCCAGTGAAGAAAACAGTATGGAATTTCCTCAAAAAAAAAAAAAAAATGGAACCTCCTTTTGACCCATCAACTCCACTCCTGGATCCTGAAACACAAATTCAAAAGAACCTATGCACCCCAACATTCATGGCAGTGTTATGTACAATAGCCAAGTGCTGGAAACAGCCTAAGTGCCCATCAGGAAATGAGTGAATCAAAAAACTGTGGTATATTTACATGATAGAATACTACACTGCAGAAAGAAAAAAGGAACTCCTGCCTTTTGTGACAGCATGGATGGATCTGGAGAGCATTATGCTAAGTGAAGTAAGCCACATGGTAAAAGATAAATACCATATAATCTCACCTATAAGTGGAACCTAATCAATAAAACAAACAAATGAGCAAAACAAAACCAGGGACATGGAAATAAAGAACAAACTGACAGTGGCCAGAGAGGAGGGGGAAAGGGAGTAATGGGGGGAAAGAATGGAAGGGTCAAGTCAAAGAACTTGTATCAAGTACCAATAGACAAAGACAACTGGGTAGGGGGGAACTGAATGTGGAAGGTGGAGGTGGGTAGGGCAGGAGAGAGTAATGGGGGAAAAACAGGGACAACTATAATTGAACAACAATAGAAAACAATTCTTTCTAAAAAGTCAAACATAGAACGATAAATTTTTTATCTTCAAAAGTACAAGTTTCAAAAAAACTTTAAATAAAAAATAGAATTTCACAACTCAAATACTTGATAAATTTTCTCTAAAAATTCCTCTATCTGTTAGTACTTTGAGTTAGTAAAGATAAAAAATCAAACTAGACCTCCATTTGCTATATTAACATCAAGAGAAATATCCAAATAAACCAGTCTTTAAAAAAAATTCAAGTTTCAGCTTAACTCAATATTTATTTTTTTTTGCAAAAGAGTAGAAAGTATATCAAAGATATTCTCTAAACACATAAAGATCAACAAAACCTGAGTCCTCAGACAGGACAAAATTATGGCTTTTTGATTTATATAATAACTTCTCAATAGTTTTCATAAAAATGTTACTGATATTTAACTACTATTCTAAAATGTGTATTACTTAGATTGGATATAATATTAAATTTAAATTTACATTTTGAGGCCAGTAGTTTCAGAAAATGTGAAACAAATTTCGAGCTACTCTTTAAAAGGAATAAACACTTAAACAATCGAGGAGGTGAAAAAAATTTATAAATGATGCAAAATCATCCCCAGATTTTAATTTTAGTGATCAATATAAATTAAATCTTTTTATGGTTGAATCACCTTTACACACCCTGGCTCTTTGTTTATTTAATACAAACTTTGTAATAATGCTTCTTACGTTTCATGGCAATTACATGGCATATTACTTTAGCTTATACAGTTATTATAGCAACACATGTTCTATTCTGAATTATCTGAAAATATTTTTGGAGTGGGATGGAGAGTTTATTAAGAGATTTAGTAATCTGTTATGAATTTTAAAAAGCAGAAATATTTAACCAACTCAAGTGAACTTAAATACTACAGTTTTAGTCATTCACATAAACTGAGAGGCTGGTAATGTGGAACTGATTTAAATTCCATAATTAAAATATTGTATTTATAGTTCACATATAAAACATTAATTTATAGATCCGAAAGCTTTATTGTTGTGGAACACAATGCTGATACTATTGTTTGGATGACATAATGGAAGCAGTATGTTACTTTATGAAAAGCCTCTTTAAATATACTTTTTAAAGTTTTTGTCAAATGTTAACATAAAATGTCTTCTCAATCCTTTTGTATGTTTTTTAGGATCAACTTAGGAGAATTCAATGCTACAGGATAAAAGTCATCTGAGGCCACCCAAAAACACATAAAATACACATACACACACTCATTCAGTGATATAACAATTGAAATGTTTAATATTGCATGATTTATGAAGTCCCTTTAAGAATATAAGGAACCCTACAGGTTCCCTCCCTCCATTCCAGATAAATGTGGACACACATATACCTGGCTAATGCCTAACATCAGACCTCAACTAAGAGGAATGGGACCTAGGTTAATCAATTTTCCCTTAAAAAAAGAGATGATTTCCCTCTCTGGTCCCCAAAGGAACATAAGATATGGCTAAATTTTGTTTTGTCTTATTTTGTTCCATCATGGTTCTAAAATTCTTTTAATGTCCCTGATGTTGTAAAGTCATTCTAAAACATGAAAATATTCACTAGTATTTGATCCTTTTCCTTGAAAAATTAATGCTATGATACTGGCCAACTTCATCTAAAAACCCACATGAGATCATACTTTCAGGCTGCCACTTCCTTAGGTCTAGTCCATCAACTATTTGATCTTGTCTCCCAGGCTTCTGGTCATATGGATATTCAGAAGAACTCAACTAAAGACAATCTTATGTGGTAGAAACATATTTTTAAAATTTATCATCAATATAAACTGCCACCATATAGTTGTGGAGGCAGATAGGAACTTCTTGCCTGTTATAATAAAAGCAAGAATTTATTATTATTATTATTATTATTATTATTATTATTATTATTATTATTATTATACTTCTGAGTAGTTTAAATATCTAAATAGCACTGCACACACAAGAAATCAATTCTAACTCAATTTCTCACATTTTAAGACTGATGATATTCTTAAAAACAAAAATGTCCAGGAAGAAACTAAAAACCCAGTAACTCCTCTGCTGTGGTAGTGAGATGAGCACTGGGTTTGAGCTCAGGAGACCTGACTCTGCTACTTACCCTGTAGCCATGAGAAGTTTTTTAAGCTCCTGAAGTCTATTTCCTCATCTGTAATAAGACATACCACCTTATCTCTGACAGAATTTTCGTGAGGTTTAGAGTGAATCATTCATGATCTGGCTTCCATTCTACACTTCAGCCCTTATATGAACCCACTTTATCTACATGCATCTTATGTTTTGTTTGTACTTCCTTGAGGTTCTCTAAAGAAGTGTCACCTTAAGTCTTCCCCCTTTTTGATAAAAGCTAATTAATAAACACTTAAGGAAACCTTCCCTAACTACCTCCAAGTTGAACCAACTTGTCCTCTAGGTTCTAAGATCAACCTGTAAAAATATTTATTTTAATATTTATCTGTTTATTGATTCAGCCCCTGAATATATTCTACATTCCTTGAGTTCCTAAACTATGCCTTCCATCTTTTCCATTTCATCATGTATACCTAGCACATGCCTAACCCATAGCAGGAAAAAAAAAAATCTGAATGAAAGATTAAGGGGAAGAGGGAAGATAGTGGCATGGTAGGAGGGAGCACGCACGTTCCACTATCCCCTACACATGGGAGAGAAATCTGGCCGATCTACAGAGGAACAGAGCAAACAGCCAACAGTACCACAGCATTTATGACAATAGGAGAACAAAAATTGTAGCGGACATTGAAAAACCAGACAGTAAGGAGAGTGCTTCAGGACAATAAGGGCCCAGGAATCAGTGTGGGGACCAGGGTGGCTGCAGCCCCAGGCCTGGCACTCGCTGGGTCTGCCAAAGGGCTCTTGGGAGAGAGCCGGGTCAACCGCTCCGGTTTGAGCAGCACCAGGAGAGACCTGGCTAGTTGCTTGAAGTTGCAGAGAGGGGAATAAGTACTGAGTGCAAACGCATAGGGGCTGTGAACGCCCACTCATAGCCCTGGGAGGAGTGTGCGCCCAAACCCGTACAACCAGAGGTAGCCTGGTTGCACACCGGTGCCTGCTACTGGAGGAGGGGGTTGATGGAAGACCCGGAGCTGATGCCCATGAACCTGGAGTGGGCGCACAACACAGGAAATCCGGAGCCCACACCCATAAATTCAGGGAGAACCCATGAGCACGCTCCTAGGAGATTCGGTACTCACACCTGTAAACCCAGGGAGTGGGCTCACTCCATAGAACCAGAGCCCAGACCCAAGGCTATGCAGAGAGGCATGGGGCTAGTGCTGGGGAGAGTGTGCAGCTAGCCCTGGGGAGAGTAGCCCCAAACTGACTGAGTGCTGAACAGGGAGAGAAGTGATACTAGTTGCCCCTCAGCCTGTAGCAGCCAACAAGACCAGAAAAACCGGTTTGGCTAATTTGAAACAAGAAAGAGGGTTTGTTTGTTTGTTTGTTTGTTTGTTTGATTTTGTTAAAGTAATTTTTTATTTTTCTCATTTTTTGTCCTTCAATTCCTTTTGCTTCTCTTTCCTTCTTCCCTGTTTTATTCTTTATTCCTTTCCTTCCAATTTTATCTCTTCTTCCATCCTTCCTCTGCTTTTTTTCATTTTTTCTTTTTTCTCTCTTTAAATACCCACAAGTGAGACAAAAAAACCTAGAACTGTAAAAAGATCAGAGTTGGACCCAAAGAGGGGGCATCCCAACATCTGAGACAGTGGGACAAATTTCATTTTCATATTATAGAGAACCTGCAAGTTATTGCATATCTGTATTATTTTTTCATTACTCTTACATCTTTCATTTGAATAGTATTTTTGTATTCCTTCTCTTTCTGTTTAGTCTTCATTGCTTGGCTGGTTATACTGTACTGTTTGACAGGTTTCCCCTGTTCTCTCATTCATAGTGTATGGCTAATTTACTGTCCTTCTCTCCACTTGTGTTCCATTAGCACATTACTCAAGGTCCTATATTCCCTATTCTTGTTATCTAGATCTCATAGATTCTGTCATATGATTGTTGCTCTAATATTATTGTAAATAATAGCTGTTCCATACAATTATAAACACCAAACGACACCCCTCACAGATTTTAGCCCATTTCACTTTCCTGCATCTATTACTGTAGTGATTAACTCTATTTCCTCACACACCACACCCATTTCCTATCCTCTACTCCCACTTTACCTCACAATCTGACCTCCCACAGCTTCACTGCTTTCTAGATCCAACTCGCAATCCATCCCTCCACAACAAGAGGCTTATTTTCTTTCCATCCTTTCTGAAAAGTGGCTAGTTGGTTGGTAGATCACGATTAACACTATACATACCCAAAGGATCTCCTATCTCTTCTCTACCAGCTGCTACTGTAAATATAATAGAATAATCTCTTGCTGTCTTAAACCATTTTGCCTTCCCCTCCAAGTGATCACAAAAAAGAATAGGTGAAAGCTATGCACACCAAGATACCCCAAGGAGACTGCACCACTGAATCTCACAGGTATTCTACCACAGAAGTTCACACCATAAACCCAGGGAGCCAGAGCAGACCAATTTAAGAAGCTGAGAATAACAAGAAGAGTGTCACAAACAATGGGAAGACAAAGAAACAAACCCCAAATGAAAGAAAAGGAGGAAGGCTCAGAAAGAATACTACATGAAAGAGATGTAACTCAGCTTTCAGATATTGAATTCAAAGCAATGGTTATCAGGAATTTGAATGAGCTCACAATGAGCTACCAGAAACTACAGGGAACCTATAATAAGCTCACTGCAAACTATATCAACATGAAAAAGGAAATAGAAACTATCAACAAAGGCCAAGAGGAAATGAAGAATACAATTTCTGAACTAAAGAACACAGTAGAAGGAATCAATAGCAGGTTCCATGAAACATAAGATCTTGCCAGCAAGCTGGAGGACAAAGTAGGAAAAAAAAAAAAAAAAAAAACA
>PVKU01005854.1:17759-45427 GCA_004027475.1 Anoura caudifer | reverse complement strand
GGAAACCTTCCCTAATTTGATGAAAGAAAAAGTCACACAAATCCAGGAAACATAGAGCATCCCAATCAAGAGGAACCCAAAGAGGCCCACTTCAAGACACATCATAATTAAAATGGCAAAATTCCAAGACAAAGAGAGAATCTTAAAGGCAGCAAGGGAGAAAAAGGAAGAACCATATAAGAGAACCCCAATAGGTTAGCAGCTGACTTCTCAACGGAAATGCCAGAGCCAAAAGAGAATGGCAAGAAATGTTCCAAGTAATGAGAACCAGTGGCCTGCAATCAAGGCTACTTTACCCAGCAAGGTTCTCAATCAAGATAGAAGGCCAAATAAGGAGCTTCCCAGACCAAAAGAAGTCTAAAAGAATGCACTTCCACCAAACCAGCTCTGCAAGAGATGCTAAAGGGACTGCTTTAAGGAAAGGAAAGAAAAGAGAGAGAAAGAGAGGGAGAGGGGGAGAGAGAGAGAGAGGGGAACAGAGGTATGAAAATGGCAATGAATAAGTACCTATCAATAATAACCTTAAACGTAAATGGATTAAATGCTCCAATCAAAAGTCATAGAGTAGCTGCATGGATAAGAAAGCATGACCCACAGATATGCTGCCTACAAGAGACCCACCTTGGGACAAAAAACCTACACAGACTCAAAGTGAAGGGCTGGAAACAAATTTTCCAAGTAAATGGACAGGAAAAAAAACCTGGGGTAGCAATACTCATATCAGACAAAATAGATTTCAAAAAAGGTCCACAAAGAGAGACACAGAAGGTCACTTCACAATACTCAAGTGAAGAATCCAGCAAGAAGACATAAACATTGTAAATATATATGCACCCAACACTGGAGCACCCAACTACATAAAGAAAATTTTAGAGGACTTCAAGAAAGATATTGACAGCAACACAATTATAGTATGGAATTTTAAACCCCACTATCAAAAATGGACAGATCTTCCAAACAAAATACCGACAAAGATATTATGGCATTGAATGATGCCCTAGATGAAATAGACTTAACTGATATATATAGAGCCCTTCATCCCAAAGAAACTAAATACACATTCTTTTCTAATGCACATGGGACTTTTTCATAGATAGACCACATGATAGGACACATAACAAGCGTCACAAATTCAAGAAAATTAAAATCATACTTAGCATTTTCTCAGTTACAGAGACTGAAACTAGAAACCAACACCAAGGAAACAACTCCAAAACACTCAAAATCATGGAGATTGAATAACATGCTAGTAAACAATGAATGGGTCAAGAATGAAATTAGGGAAGAAATCAAAAAGTTTCTGGAAAAAAACAGAAATGAACTAATAACAACCCAAAACTTCTAGGACACAGCAAAGGCAGTCCTCAGAGGGTAGTTCATAGCAATACAGGCCTAACTAAAAAAAAGATAGAAAGATTTCAAACAAACACTTAACCCTACGCCTACAAGAACTCAAGGAACAACAACAAAGACAGCCCAAAGCAAGTAGAAGGAAGGAAATAACCAAGATCAGAGCAGAATTAAATAACATAGATACTAAAAGCACAATTCTAAGGATCAATGAATCCAGGGGCGGGTTCTTTGAAAAGATAAACAAAACTGACAAGCCTTTAAGCAGGCTCATGAAGAAAAAAAGAGAGAGGACCCAAATAAACACAATCAGAAATGAAAGAGGACAGATTACAACTAACACCACAGAAATAGAAAAGATTGTAAGAAATTACTATGAAGAACTGTATGCCAAGAAATTTGAAAACCTAGGTGAAATGGACAAATTTCTAGGAAAATATAATCTTTGAAAACTCAATGAAGAAGAAGCAGAAAGCCTGAACAGACCAATAACAGCAGATGAAATTGAAGCAGTAATCAAAAATCTCCT
Source organism: Anoura caudifer (assembly GCA_004027475.1). Taxonomy (NCBI): domain Eukaryota; kingdom Metazoa; phylum Chordata; class Mammalia; order Chiroptera; family Phyllostomidae; genus Anoura; species Anoura caudifer. Next base: position 43,548 of record PVKU01005854.1, on the reverse strand, counting down.
GACACACAAAAGCTCTGGACCAGATGGTTTCACAGGAGAATTCTACAAAGCATTTAAGGAAGAGCTAAACCCTATCCTTCACAGACTATTCCAAAAAATCCAGAATGATGGAAGACTCCCAAACTCTTTTTATGAAGCCAGCATCATCCTAATGCCAAACCAGATAAAGACACAACAAAGAAAGAAAACTTCAGGCCAATATCACTGATGAACTTAGATGCTAAAATCCTCAACAAAATATTGGCAAACCTCATCCAACAATACATTAAAAAGATCATACACCATGACCAAGTGGGATTCATACCAGGGATGCAAGGATGGTTCAACATTCCCAAATCAGTAAATGTAATACATCACATAAACAAAAGCAAAGACAAAAAGCACATGATCATATCAATAGTTGCAGAAAAAGCATTTGATAAGGTACAGCACCCATTTATGACAAAAACATTCAGCAAAGTGGGAAAGGAGGGAGCATCCCTCAACATAATAAAGGCCATGTATGAGAGCCCTACAGCCAACAGCATACTCAATGGAAAAATAAAATAAAATCTTTTCCACTAAGATCAGGAACAAGACAAGGTTGTCCACTTTCACCACTTCTATTCAATATAATATTGAAACTTTTAGCCACAGTGATTAGACAAGAAAAGGAAATAAAAGGTACCCACATTGGAAAGGAGGAAACAAAACTATCATTTTTTGCGGATGACCTGATAGTGTACATAGAAATCCTATAGATTTGGCCAAAAAATTCATCAACCTAATATATGAATTTGGCAAAACAGCCGGATACAATGTCAATATCCAGAAATCAAAGGCATTTTTGTACACCAACAATGAAACAGCAGAAGCAGAAATCAAGGGAAAAAATCCCATTCCATATAGGAATAAACCTAACCAAAGAGGTAAAATACCTGTACGCAGAAAACTATACAAACTGAAGAAATAATTCAAGGAAGAAACAAACAAATGGAAACATATACCGTTTTCATGGATTGGAAGAATTAACATCATCAAAATGTCCATACTACCTAAAGCAATTTACAGATTCAATGCAATACCTATTAAAGTACCAATGGTGTATTTCACAGACATAGAACAAACACTTCAAAAATTTATGTGGAACCATAAATGACCCTGAATAGCTGCTGCAATTTTGAGAACGAAGAACAAGTAGGAGAGATCACAATACCTGATACCAAACTGTATTACAAGGCCACTGTAATCAAAACAGCCTGGTACTGGCACAAAAACAGGCCCATGGACCAATGGAATAGAACAGAGAGCCCAGAAATAAACCCAATTCTCTACAGTCATTTAATATTCGACAAAGGGGGTACCAACATAAAATGGAGTAAAAATTGCCTCTTCAAAAATGGTTTTGGGAGAGCTGGTCAGCCACATGCAAAAAAAAAGAAAAAGAAAAAAAAAGAAAAGAAACTCAAGCACCACATTACACCATACACAAAAATAAATCCAATGTGGATGATAGGTTTAAATATAAGCCGTGACACCATTAAAGTCCCAGGGGAGAATATAGGCAGGAAAATCTCAGATATTTCATGCAGCAACATTTTCACTGATATGTCCTTTAGAGCAAGGGACATAAAGGAAAGATAAACAAATGGGATCTCATCAAAATAAGAAGCTTCTGCATGGCTAAAAAAAAACTGTATTAAAATAAAAAGAGAACCAACCATATGGGAAACATATTTGCCAGTGATACCTCAGACAGGGCTTTAATCTCCAAAATAAACAAAATATATGATCTCACCTTTAACAGGAACTTAATCAACAGAACAAACAAATGAGGACAATATAACCAAAGACACTGAAATGGAGAAGGGGTTGATAGTCACCAGAGGGGAGAGGGGAGGGAATTTCAGGGGGAAAGGGGAAGGGTTTGGAGTAACAAGTATAAAGGTCACATGGACAAAAACTAGCGGGGGTGGAAATGGGAGCGGGGTGGGGAGGGCTGGGGCGGTGAGCTGGAATGGGAGCAAAAGACAGAAAACTGTACAAGAACAACAATTAAAATAAATTAAAAAAAAGTAAAAAAAAAAAGAAACAAAATATATAAAAAACTTGCATGACTCCACTCTAAGAAAACAATCAACCCAATTAAAAATGGGAAAGGACTTGGACACTTCTCCAAGGAGAACATAGAGAGGATCCAGAGACACATGAAAAGATGCTCAATATTGTTAGCTATCAAAGAGATGCAAACTAAAACTACAATGAGATACCACTTCACACCAGTCAGAATGGCCATTAGCAACAAACAACAAGTGTTTGAGAGGATGTGGAGAAAAGGGAACCCTAATGCACTGTTGGTGGGATTGCAGTCTGGTACAACTATTATGGAAAACAGTATGGAATTTTCTCAGACAACTAAAAATAGATCTACCTTTTGACCCAGCAATTCCGCTGCTGGGATTATATGCTAAGAACACGGAAACACCAATCCAAAAGAAACATGCATCCCAATGTTCATAGCAGCACTATTTATAATAATCACATGCTGGAAGTAGCCTGGGTGCCCATCAATAAATGAATGGATCAAATATTATGGTATATTTACACACTGGAATTCTATGCAGCAGAAAGAAAGAAGGAGCTCCTACCCTTTGTAACAGCATGGATGAAACTGGAAAGCATCATGTTAAGCAAAATAAGCCAGGTGATGAAAGACAAATACCATATGGTCTTACCTTTAACAGGAACTTAAACTACAAAACAAACAAACAAGCAAAATAACCAAACACACTGAAATAAAGAACAGGCTGACAGTGACCAGAGGGGAGAGTGGAGGGAATTTCAGGGGAAAGGGGGAGGGTTTACAGGAACAAATATAAAGGACACATGGACAAAAACTAGGGGAGTGGAAATGGGAGGGAGGTGGGAAGGGATGGGTGGCTGGGCTGGGAAGGGAGTAAAGGACAGAAAACTGTACTTGTACAACAATTTAAATATTTTTTAAAAAGAAAGATTAAGTAAGTATTTTTTCATGACACATACAAAAAGTTGGCTTATTCATTTGTGATATAACAGGAATTCAGTGTAGGTTAACTGAATTTGAAATCTAACCCGTAGAAATAATGGGTCCTTTGCTGACAATGATATCACTTCATTTTTGTGATTTAAATTTCTGAACAGTAATTGCTAGTGACCATAAGATATGTTTTATGAAGAAGTTTAAAAACATCATCAAATGAATCTCACATATGGTTAGCAATTCTGTCAAGAATATTTTATCTTCTTTCTATTAAGTTATCATCAAGGTCCTTGAGCTTACAAATCCCATGAAATAGGCCACCTAACTTAACAAGACAATATGTGTCAAAGCTAAATTGTTTGTATGCATTTCTCAAGTTTCTGTGAGTCACTGAATTCAACTGCTTACAAATAGTATTTTCAAGTTATGCACGCTTTCTGCTGTTGATCAGCTTGATTCTTTATTAAAATGATTATATCTTCATGACAAAAATTTTATTTCAAATAAAAGTAAAGACATAGAAAGAAAACTGATTCCAAATAGTCATTTTCTGTAGCTAAAAATCACAGAAAACTTCTCCTGACTTGCCATAAATTATAATTAGAACCATTCAAAAGAATAAATAATAGCAATAAAGCATGAAACAAATAAGCCTTTAGAGTGAATCATAGTACTTTTAGGTATAAACAAATATGGAGGTTCTTGAATGAAGGAATTCTTGACAAAAGACTCACACTGCAGGAAAATGATTATGTTAGCAGAAATATGCAAGACAGAATTTAAAGAAGAGAAATTAGAGTCAAGTGAGCAATTAGGTTAAAAATCTCCAGACACTGGGACTCTGGGGGCATGTGGTCCACGTCAGGGCTAAATGAGCTGTGTTTATACTGCTACATTTCCTGACCTTGGAAAACTCAACCTTTCATGTGCTTTTGAACACAGAATGATTATCTGAATAATTTCTGTAGTGAGGATGAAATTTATATTATACAACTCACTTGCTTCTATCACTGATATGGTTTTTTCCTTATAGGCTTCATTCTTACTGATATCAAAACAGACAAAAAAACTTTTAACTTGAATAGGAAAACTTCCTTTTTCTTTTTCCTTCTTTATAAGGTGGTATTGTCTGTGTGAAGAGGAGCATCTGGCTCCTTTATCCTCTCAGTTTTCTCTGACTTATGTTGTGATGTCCTACAATCTGCCCACTCTACTAGGAATCCTCTGCTAGTGACAGTAATTGTTCTGATTTGGTTTTTAGGGTACTAAGCTGGCACCCACTGCTGGTGACCATGGAGCTTGACCTTGTGCTTGGTTGTGAGATCCCAGATTTTGGCATCCTTTGGTCCACTGGTCTTCCCAGAATGAGTGGAGAGGGAATGGGGAAGAAGGACTTAGCTGCTTTCTCTGCTGCACAGTGCAGTATGCAGGACTCCATCCAAGTATCCTGAGTCTTCCCAATAGCTTGCTTGACCCTCCACTGCCATATTGGACATTTTGCCATGATAAAAAATCTGCTGCCTCCTCAGGCTTTTCCCAAGTAAATGAAGGTATATACTTTCAATGTTCTTGACTTAAGACAGATTTGAATATTTTACTTCTCTTTTCCCAATTTCAAGAAGCCACCTTAGGATGGCAGGATATGGAAAAGAAGGTGTTCTGTCAGTTTCGTTGATCTTCTTTTCTTTCAGTGGTTCTCTAGTACTAGGAGATTTGTTGTTTTCCACATTGTGGGAACTTTCCATATGTACTGACCTACACTGTGCTCTGTTCTGTTCTGCTCCATGATCCCTACACCAAGTTCTGATTTATAAAGAAATCATAACATATGCCCCTCTTTTACTCTAAAAAAATGTGGGTTTTTTTTTCAAAGAAAAGGTACTTACTTCAAGACCATTATCTTGCTATAGATGTTGCAAATCCTACCTGAAGGGTCAATGTCCAAATGAAGACTATTGTTCTCAGTGGGATCTGTCCTTCCGAAGAAGTAATGGATGCTATTGATTTAATGAGTTGAAAAAATTCAGGAACAAGTAGAAATTTGTCATTATAATAATTCTAGATAACTTATCTTAATACCCCCAAAATCTATAAGGTGCATCTCATGACCAAATATTTAATTCAAAAGAATTCATTTCTATGAATTTACTTATTTATATTATATTAATATTTAACTTAAGCCATTTTTTCCTTTTAAAAAATCTTTCCAATTACAGTTGACATTCAATTTATTTTACATTAGTTTCAGGTGCATAGCATAGTGGTTAGACATTTATGTTACTTGAGTCATTCAAAATAGTTAACAAATTAGTCTTAACAGAAATGAAGATTACAGATCCTTTCTCACTAAACAAAAGAAGCCAAAATCTACTGGCTTAAAAAAAAAGTTTTCCATTGTTAATGTATGGGGAAATGACTGTAACAGAATATGGTTTCTATGTAGAAACATAACCCATGATCAGTATAACCACATATTCAGTTTTGATAAACAGTAGTCTGAATTTATAATATTTAAACCATTTTAAGTCTGAACCATTCTCAAATGATATCTTAAATAGCAATTTATCCTGAGGTTTTCGTAGTATTCCCTCTCTTTGGGAAATAATTGATCAAACCAGGTAGTCCAATCAAAGTAAATAATAAAAGCTAATATTGATTGAGTGTGCCTATTACATGCCAGGAACTGTTTTAATGCCAATATATAATTTCAATTAATATTCACTGCAATCTTTCAAGCTAAGTGTACTAATTATTTCGGATTGTACAAATTAGTAAATGTAGGCACAGAAGGCTTAGTAGGCTTCTCAACACCACCCAATGAATAAGAAGTAGACTCAGAAGTTGAACTGGGCAAACTCACTTCCTAGTTTTTATATTCAACCATGATCCTAAGCTGCCTTGCAGGTACAGAAAATTGAGGGCATTGAATTTAAGCTGTGAAAAAGAAAAGAATAAGGCAGGAAGACTCTGCTATCTTTATAAGGACAAAAGAAGGGATTGATATTCCATATTTACAGCTGGCATGCATAGTAATTCCTAGGACCATATGTTTCAAATGACCCAATCATTGGGTCTTTCATTTCTGATCATTTGACATTTTTAAACATGAATCATCTAATGAAAAAATTACAGGGCTTTCTATTGAACACATTGTTTATTTGTCACCAAGAGATCTCAGATATACTTTAAACAAATTCCATCTTTAAAGGAAAGACTACATACCCTCATGAATGGCATAATCCAAAAATAGGAATTATTTAAAACAGCTCTAACACCTTTTCTAAATTTCTTATATAGTGAAATGACAGCAGTGTCTCCCTTTCAACACTGCCTTCTAGTCAATGTAAAAAGAAATAAATCATCCCCACATGCTCATATTTGGTGTTTACTTTTCAATCAGTCATCTAAAATGGGATGCAGGAGAAGAGATGTGTCTGTCTCTGTTAGAGAAGAAAAGTGAAGGAAAAAAAAAATCTGATGCAACAAGGGAGTTGCCAAATTTGGAACTGATTGAAAGAGTTTTATGTCACCAAACATTTTTCAAAGGCCCATCAATCTGCAACTCTTTTTATAAACTAACCTGTAATGACTGGTGTTTCCACACATTTTCTTCACACACTTGCTTCTGACTTTGGCAGTGCCTTTGATTTGAAAAAGAATTTCCAACTTTAGATGATCACACAGAACCTTTTGGCATCATGGAAAAGAATACTTAGATCAGAAAGACTTAAAGGAATGTAAGCTACAGTTCTAAGTAGTTTCAACTATCATTACAGAGATGCTGAAAGTCACATTGCTGTGCTTTACAAGTATGTTTATAAGTGATGCCATTTGTAACTTAGGCTAATTAAATGATAATTAAAAAGTATGAGAGAAAGAAAATAATAGACTAAATGAATATGAAATGAAAAATATACATTTTACAGTATATCAAATACTAAGATAGACACAAGCAAAATCATAATGTTCCTATTCAGATGCTTTGGCATTAAGGAAAAACCACCCTGGAAAGGCCAACATATATTTACCATCGCAGAAAAGTGCCAGAATTAACAACATTGGTATAATTAGTAATCTCTGAGAAAATTCAAAGGAAGTAGAGTAAGGAAATTTGTCACTTTCTGACTGGTTACTGCTGCTTCAGAAAATGAAGAGCACAGGAAACTAGGGTTCAGAATGTACAGGGAGAAAAGGAAGGAATTCCTAACTGCCAAGTAAGAGCTTCCATTGTGAATATAAATCCCATTCCCTCTTCCACACTGTCAAACCACTGGTTCTCAAAAATTATGTCCCCTGTCAGCAGCATGAACATGATCTAAGAACTTGTTAGAGACAGAAATTCTCAGGTCCTAACTAAGACCAACAGAGGAAAAAAACCCTCTCAAAATGAGGTCCACTCATGTGTTTTAATAGACACGAAAGAATATCTTAAAGCACGTAAAAGCTTGAGACCCACTGCCTTAAATATACAACATAATTAGTAAAATGTAGAGATGCTGTTCATCAGTGACACATAAACTTTTAACCAGACTCATTAAGAAAAAAGAGACATAACTTAAATAAATGAAAATCAGAAATGAAAGAGGAGAAATAACAACTCCACAGAAATACAAAGAGCTGTAAGAAAATATTATGAACAACTATATGCCAAGAAATTGGACAATCTGGACAAAATGCATAAATTTTTAGAAACATATAATCTCCCAAAATTGAATCAGGAAGAAATAGAGAATCTGAATAGACAGACTACAAGTGAAAGTAAAGCAGTATGAAAAATGGAGCGCCTACCCTTTGTGACAGAATGGATAGAACTGGAAAGCTTTATGCTAAACGAAATAATCCAGGCAGTAAAAGACAAATGCCATATGACCTCACCTTCAACAGGAACTTAATCCACAAAACAAACAAAGAAGCAAAATATAACCAAAGACACTGAGATAGAGAACAGGCAGACAGTGACCAGAGGGGAAAAGGGAGGGAATTTCAGGGGTAAAGGGGAAGAGTTTACAGGAACAAGTATAAAGAACACATGGATAATAACAAGGCCGGGGTGGAAATGGGAGGGATGTGGAGAGGGATGGGGGGTGGGAAGGGATGGCGGTAAAAGGCAGAAAACTGTACTTGAACAATAATTTTTTATTTTATTTTAATTGTTGTTCTTGTACAGTTCTCTGTCTTCTATTCCCATCACAGCCCACCACCCAAGCCTTCCCCAGCTCCCTCCCATTTCCAGCCACCATAGTTTTTGTCCATGTGTCTTTTATACTTGTGACTCTAAACCCTTCCCCTTTTCCCCTGAAATTCCATCCCCTCTCCTCTCTGGTGACTGTCAGTCTGTTCTCAATTTCAGTGTCTTTGGTTATATTTTGCTTGTTTGTTTGTTTTGTTGATTAGGTTCCTGTTAAAGGTGAGACCATATGGTATTTGTCTTTCACTGCCTGGCTTATTTCACTTAACATAATGCTCTCCAGTTCCATCCATGCTATCGCGAATGGTAGGAGCTCCTTCTTTCTTTCTGCTGCATAGAATTCCATTGTGTAAATATACCATAGTTTCTTGATCCATTCATTTACTGATGGGAACCTAGGTTGTTTCCAACACTTGGCTATTGTAATTTGTATGGCTATGGAGATTGGGGTGCACAGGTTCTTTTGGACTTGTGTTTCAGGGTTCCTCAGGTATAATCCTAGCAGTGGAATTGCTGGGTCAAAAGGTAGGTCCACTTTTAGTTTCCTTAGAAAATTCTATACTGCTTTCCATAGAGGTTGTACCAGTCTGCCGTCCCACCAACAATGCACTAGGGTCCCCTAATCTCCACAACCTCTCCAACACTTGTTGTTTGTTGCTTTGTTTATGATGGCCATTCTGACTGGTGTGAAGTGGTATCTCATTGTGCTTTTAATTTGCATCTCTCTGATAGCTAGCAATATCGAGCATCTTTTCATGTGTTTCTGGATCTTCTGTATGTCCTCTTTGGAGAAGTGTCTGTTCAAGTCCTTTGCCCATTTTCTAATTGGGTTGCTTAACTTCTTAGAGTGGAGTTGTGTAAGTTCTTTATATATTTTGGAGATTAAACCCAGTCTGAGGTATCATTGGCAAATATGTTTTCCCATACAGCTGGTACACTTTTTATTTTAATACGGTTTTCTTTAGCCATGCAGAAGCTTTTTATTTTGAGGAGATCCCATTTGTTTTTTCTTTCCTTTATGTCCCTTGCTTTAGGGGACATATCAGTAAAAATGTTGCTGCATGAAATCTCTGAAATTTCCCTGCCTATGTTCTCCTCTAGGACTTTAATGGTGTCACGGCTTCTATTTAAATCTTTTATCCACCTTGACTTTATTTTTGCGCATGGTGTAAATTGATGCTCGACTTTCATTTTTTTGCACATAGCTGTCCAGTTCTCCCAACACCACTTGTTGAAGAAGCTACTTTTACTGCATTTTATATTGCTGCCTTCTTTGTCAAATACTAATTGATCATAGAGAATTGAGTCTATTTCTGGGCTCTCTGCTCTATTCCACTGATCAATGTGCCTGTTTTTGTGCCAGTACCAGGCTGTTTTGATTACAGTGGCCTTGTAATACAATTTGGTGTCAGGTATTGTGATCCCTCCTAATTTGTTCTTCTTTCTCAAAATTGCTGCACCTATTCAGGATCATTTATGGTTCCACATAAATTTTTGAAGTGTTTGTACTATGTCTGTGAAATATACCATTGGTACTTTAATAGGTATTGTATTGAATCTGTAAATTGCTTTGCGTAGTATGGACATGTTGATTATGTTAATTTTTCCGATCCATGAACATGGTATATGTTTCCATTTGTTTGTGTCTTCCTTGATTTCTTTCTTCAGTGTTGTGCAGTTTTCTGCATGTAGTTATTTTACCTCCTTGGTTAGGTTTATTCCTAGGCATTTTATTTTTCTTTTTGCTATATTGAATGGGCTTTTTTTCTTGACTTCTGCTTCTGCTCTTTCATTGTTGGTATACAGAAATGCCTTTGATTTCTGGATACTGACTTTGTATCCAGCTGTTAGGCCAAATTCATTTATTAGATCAAGCAGCTTTTGGGCAGAGTCTATAGGATTTTCTATGTATAGTATCATGTCATCTGCAAACAATGATAGTTTTTTTTTCCTCCCTTCAAATTTGGGTACCTTTTATTTCCTTTTCTTGTCTAATTGCTGTGGCTAATTCCTCCAATACTATATTGAATAGAAGTGGTGAAAGTGGACAACCTTGTCTTATTCCTGATTTTAGTGGAAAAGATTTTAGTATTTGCCCATTGAGTATGATATTGACTGTGGGTCTCTTATATATGGCCTTTATTATGTTGAGGAATGCTCCCTCCATTCCCACTTTGCTGAGTGTTTTTATCATAAATGGGTGCTGTACCTTATCAAATGCTTTTTCCGTGTCTATTGATATGATCACGTGATTTTTGCCTTTGCTTTTGTTTATATGATGTATTACATTTACCGATTTGTGAATGTTGAATTTGCATCCCTGGGATGAATCCCACTTGGTTATGCTGTATGATCTTTGTAATGTATTGTTGGATGTGGTTTGCCAATATTTTGTTGAGGATTTTAGCGTCTCTGTTCATCAGTGATATTTGTGTGAAGTTTTCTTTCTTTGTTGTGTCTTTATCTGGTTTGGGGTTTAGGATGATGCTGGCTTCATAAAAAGAGTTTGGGAGTCTTCCATCATTCTGGATTTTTTGGAATAGTCTGTGAGGGATAGGAGTTAGCTCTTCCTTAAACGCTTTGTAAAATTCTCCTGTGAAACCATCTGGTCCTGGGCTTTTGTGTGTTGGGAGTTTTTTGATTACTGCTTCAATTTCATCTCCTGTTATTTGTCTGTTCAGGTTTTCTACTTCTTCTTCATTGAGTTTTGGGAGATTATATTTTTTTAGAAACTTGTCCATTTCACCTAGGTTTTCAAATTTCTTGGCATACAGTTCTTCATAGTAATTTCTTACAATCCTTTGTATTTCTGTGGTGTCAGTTATAATCTCTCCTCCTTCATTTCTGATTGTGTTTATTTGGGTCCTCTCTCTTTTTTCTTGATGAGCTTGCTTAAAGGATTGTCAGTTTTGTTTATCTTTTCAAAGAACCAGCTACTGGATTCATTGATCCTTAGAATTGTGCTTTTAGTCTCTATGTTATTTAATTCTGCTCTGATCTTGGTTATTTCCTTTCTTCTACTTGCTCTGGGCTGTGTTTGTTGTTGTTCCTTGTGTTCTTGTAGGCATAGGGTTAAGTTGTTTGTTTGAGATGTTTCTATCTTTTTTAGGTAGGCCTGTATTGCTATGAACTACCCTCTGAGGACTGCCTTTGCTGTGTCCCAGAAGTTTTGGATCATTGTGAGTTCATTTTCATTTGTTTCCAGAAACTTTTTGATTTCTTCCCTAATTTCATTTTTGCTCCACTCATTGTTTAATAACATGCTATTCAATCTCCATGATTTTGAGAATTTTGGGTTTTTCCCCTGGGGTTGGTTTCTAGTTTCAGTCCCTTGTGGTTGGGGAAAATGCTCAGTATTTCAATTTTCTTGAATTTGTTGAGGCTAGTTTTGTGTCCTATCATGTGGTCTATCTTTGAGAATGTTCCTTGTGCATTTGAAAAGAATGTGTATTCAGTTTCTTTGGGATGAAGGGCTCTCTATATATATATCAGTTAAGTCTATTTCATCTAGAGTGCTGTTCAATGCCAAAGTATTTTTGTTAATATTGTGTTTGAAATATCTGTCCATTTTTTACAGTGGCATGTTAAAATTTCCTACTATACTTGTGTTGCTGTCAATATCTTTCTTGAAGTCCTGTAAGATTTTCTTTATGTAGTTGGGTGCCCCAATGTTGGGTGTATACTTACAATGTTTATGTCTTCTTGGTGGATTCTTCCCTTGAGTATTATGATGTGACCTTCTGGGTCTCTCTTTATGGCTCTTCTTTTGAAGTCTATTTTGTCTGACATGAGTATTGCTACCCTGGCTTTTTTTCCCTGTCCATTTGCTTGGAATGTTTGTTTCCAGCCCTTCACTTTGGGTCTGTAGGTCTTTTGTCCCAAGGTGGGTCTCTTGTAGGCAGCATACATGTGGGTTATGCTTTCTTATCCATGCAGCTACTCTATGCCTTTTGATTGGAGCATTTAATCCATTTACATTTAAGGTTATTATTCATAGGTACTTATTCATTGCCATTTTTGTGTTTGTGTTCCTCTCCCTCTCTCTCTCTTTTCCTTCCTTTCCTTAAAGCAGTCCCTTCAGCATCTCTTGCAAAACTGTTTGGTAGAGGTGTATTCTTTTAGACTTCTTTTGTCTGGGAAGCTCCTTATTTGCCCTTCTATCTTGATTGAAAGCCTTGCTGGGTAAAGTAGCCTTGATTGCAGGCCACTGGTTCTCATTACTTGGAACATTTCTTGCCATTCTCTTTTGGCTCTGGCATTTCCGTTGAGAAGTCAGCTGCTAACCTATTGGGGTTCTCTTATATGGTTCTTCCTTTTTCTCCCTTGCTCCTTTAAGATTCTCTCTTTGTCTTGGAATTTTGCCATTTTAATTATGATGTGTCTTGAAGTGGGCCTCTTTGGGTTCCTCTTGATTGGGATGCTCTATGTTTCCTGGATTTGTGTGATTTTTCTTTCATCAAATTAGGGAAGGTTTCCATTATGACTTTTTAAAATAGGTTTTCTATTCCTTGCTCTTCTTCTTCTCCTTCTGGTATCCCTATTATATGGATATTATTGTGTTTCATATTGCCTTGCATTTCTCTTAATTCCTCTTCATTCTTTCTGAGCCTCTTTTCCTTTTCTTGCTCTTTCTGGTGTTTTTTTTTTTTCTACTTGGTCCTCCAACTCACTGATCCAATCTTATGCTTCATCAATTCTGCTTTTCATTCCTTCCACTGTGTTCTTCAGTTTAGAAATTGTATTTTTCATTTAGTCTTGGCCCTTGTTGATAGTTTCTATTCCCCTTTTCATGTTGATATAGTTTGCAGTGAGCTTATTATAGGTTCCCTGTAGTTTCTGGTAGCTCATTGAGAGCTCATGGAGCTTCCTGACAATCATTGCTTTGAAATAAAAATGTGATAGTTAAGTTGCCTCCATTTCATTTAGCATTCTTTCTGGGGCTTCCTCCTTTTCTTTCATTTGGGGATTGTTTCTTTGTCTTCCCATTGTTTGTGAGGCTCTTCTTGTTAGGCTCAGCTTCTTAAATTGATCTGCTCTGGTTCCCTGGGTTTGTGGTGTGAACTTCTGTGGTAGAATACCTGTGAGATCCAGTGGACCTGTCTCCTTTGGGTGTCCTGGTGTTCACAGCTTCCACTGTCTCAGCTCTTGGGATGGCCCCTCTTTGGGACCAACTCTGGGTTTCCACAGTTCTGGGGAGGGGTGTTTTCTTTTGTTTTTGTCTCACTCATGGTTATTTCAAAAGAGAAAAGAGGCAGAAAATAAAGAAAAGACTAAAAAATGAAAGGAGAAGAAAGAAAAGCAGAAGGAAAAAGAGAAAAGAAGAAGAGATAAGATTGGAAAGAAAGGAAGCAGGAATAAAACAAGAAAGAAGTAATGACAAGCAAAAGAAGTTGAGGGGTAAAAAAAAGATAAAAATAATGAAAAAATAATAAAAATAATAATAAAAAAACAACACACACACCAATTCTTGCTGTTATCAATCTTGCCAAGCTGGTTTTTCTGGCCTTGCTGACTGCAATGAGCAAAGGGTGATGGTATGGCTTTTCTCCCTTTTCAGCACTCAGTTATCTTTGGGCTACTGTCCTCAGAGCTAGCCCTGGGCCTCTCCCCACAGGGCCTCAGTTATACCTTCTGAGGTGGCATGCACCTACCAAGGTCACACACGGGTGCTTATGATCTCCCAGCCTTCCATGCACAACAGCTGACTGTGGTGTGGGCATGAATCGACCCCCAGGCAGGTCATGCACAGGTGTCTAAGATCTCCCAGATGTCCATGCAGGGGTGCTGACTGTTGCGCTGGCACCTATTGGTCACCATGCAGGTCCCTGATGTGCACGGGCACTGAGCAAGTGTAGTGCAGGTCCCCCAGTGGTGCGCTGGCACCAATGGATCTCAGCGCAGCTGCCCTCAATGGTGCATGGGCGCAGACAGTCGCGCTAGCTCCAAGGCACAGTCCTCCCAGGGCTGTGAGATCTTAACTCTGTGAGATTTCAAGCAACCAGGTTCATCCTGGTGCTGCTGAAACCTTGTTTGGCTGAGCAGGGAGCAGTTGAACTGGCTCTCTTACTAGATTCTTATGGCCAGCACTGGCCCGGGATCTCAGCGCCCCCATCCCCAGTCTCTGCACTGCTGGAGTACTCTCCTTACCATCTGGTTTTCAATGTCCACTGCAATTTTCAACCTCCTGTTTTCAAATATGCTGTGTTTCTGATGTCTGTTTGCTCTGTTCCACCGTAAATCAACCAGGTTTTTCTCCTGTGTGCAGGGGGAAGTGGAATGTGCTTCCTCCTACCACGCTTCCATCTTCCTTCCCTTGAACAATATATTTTTTTTAAAAAAAGGGGGAAAAAGACAAAACAATTAAAAATGGACAAAACAAACTAACAAGTACTTCAAAATGAAAAAAAAAAATCTCTCTCAACAAACAAAAGACAGACTTGGACTGGATAGCTTCACAGAAGAATTTTACCAAATATTCAAAGAAATACTAAGATCAATTCTTTACAGACAATTCCAAAAAATTCAAAAGGAGGGAAAATTCTCAAGCTCATTTTACAAGGTCAGCACTATCCTGATTCCAAAACTGGATAAAGAGACTGCAAAGAAAGAAAATTATAGGCAATACCCCTAATGTACATAGATGCTAAATACTATGAAAATATTAGCAAACTGAATACAGTAACACATTAAGGAGCCCAGATACCATGGTCAGGAGGGATTTATTCGGTGGATGCAAGGTTGTTACAATATCCACAAACCATTTAACATAATATACCACATAAACAAACTGAAAGATAAAAATATCACATGATCACATCAATAGATGCAGAAAAAGCATTTGAAAAAATCCAGCACAGATTTATGATAAAAAACTCTCAAAGAGGGCATAGAAGAACACACCTCAACATAATGAAAGCCATACATGACAAACCCACAGCCAACATCATACTTAAGGGGCAAACACTGAAAGGGTTTCCCTAAGATGAGGAACAAGACAGGGATGTCCATTTTTGCCTCTCTTGTTCAACATAACACTGGAAGTCCTAGTCACAGCAATCAGAAAGAAGACATAAAAAGCATCCAATTGGAAAGGAAGAAGTTAAACTGTCATTATTTGTAGGAGACATGATACTGTATATAGAAAACCCTAAATATTCCACCATAAAACAATTAGAAGTGATAAATGAATTCAGTAAAATAGGAGGTTACTAAATAAATATCCAGAAATGACTTGAATTTCTATATACCCATAATGAACTATCAGGGGGGAGGGGAGTACTAAGAAAACAATCTCATTTACAAATTCATCAAAAAATACCCAGGAATAAATTTAACCAAGGATATAAAATTCCTGTACTTGGAAAATTATAAGAAGAAAGAAATTGATAAAGATACAATACAGTGGAAGCACATACCATGTTCACAGTAAGAAGAATTAACATCATTAAATTGTCTGTATGAACCAAATGGGTCTAGAGATTCAATGCAATTCCTATCAAGATGTCAATGGCATATTTCACAGAACTAGAACAAAAATTCCAAAAATTTATATGGAACTACAAAAGACCCCAAATAGCCACTGCAATCTTGAGAAAGAAGAACAAAGTTGGAGAAATCATACTGATGTCAAAATACACTTACAAAGCCATAGTAATCAAAACAGCATGGTACTAGCATAAAAACACACATATAGACCAATGAAATAGAACAAAGAGCCCAGGAATAAATCTATGCCTTCATGATCAGTCAATATTTGACAAAGGAGGCAAGAACATACAATGGTGTAAGAATAATCAAATGGTGTTTGGAAATTAGGACAGATACAAGCAAAAAAATGAAACCAGACCATCTTCTTATACCATACACAAGAACACACACAAAATGGATTAAAGACTTAAATGTTAAACTCAAAATCATAGAAATCCTGGAAAAAATATAAGCAGTAAAATTTCTCATAGCAGTATTTTTTTCTGACGTATCTCCTTGGGCAAGGGAGCAAAAGAAAAAATAAACAAACGGCACTACATCTAACTAAAAAACTTTTGTACAGCAAAGGAGACCATCAACAAAATGAAGAGACAACCCACAGAAAGGAAAAACACATTCATCAATACATATGATATGGGGTTAAGATTCAAAGTTATAAAGAATTTATAAAACTCAACACCAAAAAAAGCAAACAATCCAATTTAAAAAAATGAGCAAAGGACCTAAATAGACATTATCCAAAGACAACATACAGATGGCCAATAGTCATATGAAAAGATTCTTAATGTCACTAATCATCAAAGAAGTGAAAATTAAAACCACAATACAGTATCACCTCATACCTATCAGAATGAGTATCATCAATAAATCAACAAGTAAGTGTTGGCAAGGATATAGAGAAAAGGGAAATATTGGTGTGAATGCAGATCAGTACAGCCACTGTGAAAAGTGGTATGGACTTACCTCAAAAAATTAAAAACAGAAATGCTTTCTGATCTAGTGATTCCACTTCTGGGAATTTATCTGAAAAAAAAAACTGAAACACTGATTGAAAAGGATATATGCATCCTTATGTTTATTGTAGCATTATTTACAATAGCCAAGATTTGGAAGCAGCCCAAGTACTCATTAGAGGATGAGTGGATAAAAAAGTTGTAGTACATTTACACAATGGAATACTACATGGATGTAAAAAAAGAAGAAAATTTTACCCTTCTTGACATCATGGATGGACCTCGAGAACATTATACTAAGTGAAATAAGGCAGTCAGAGAATGACAAATACCATATGATTCCACTTATATGTGAAATTTAATTAACAAAATGAACTAACAAACAAATAGAAACTGACTCATAGCTGTCAGAAGGGAGGGGATAGGAAGGCTGGGTGAAAAAAGGTTAAGGGATTAAGCAAAACAAACAAACAAACAAACAAACACCCTCATAGACAAACACTGGTATAAACATTACTAGAGGGAAATGGGTATGGGAAGAGGCAGGAGAGAGTAAATAGGGAATATATGGTGATCTAAAGAGACATTACAGGGTGCTGAGCACACAGTACAATATGCAAATGAGGTTTTATAGAATTGTATACCTTAAACCTATGTAATTTTGTTAATCAATATGACCCCAATACATTCAATTAAAAAAAAGAGTTATTGAGGGCTTACTATGAGGTAAGCATGTTCACGACATATTACTTGTATCTGCTTATTTAACCCTTGTGGCAACCTTCATAACTACTATGCTCATGTAATTTCTTAGCTAGAAAGTGAACAGTGAAACTAAGTTACCAAAATTAGTGCTATTATAAGAAGTGTTTCATTTTTTATTATGACTCTTTTTCTCATTATGATTCTCTATAATAATGCAGCACACTATATAGTGACAATTAAAAATTTTTGTGTTTTAACTACAGTCTACATTCAATATTATTTTATATTAGTTTCAGGTGTAGAACACAGTGGTTACATAAACATCTACTTTACAAAGTGGTCCGCCTAATATTTCAAGTATGCACCTGGTACCATGTGTAGTTATTATATTATTAATGACTACATTACCTATGTTGTACTCTACATTCCCATGACTATCTTGTAACTACCAATTTGTAGTACCGATCTCTTCACTTGTTTTACTCTGCTGCACACCTCACTTCTGGCAACCATCAATCTAATCTCTGTATTTATGAATCTGTTTCTATTCTTTTTCATTTATTTTGCTCTTTAGATGCCACATAGAAGTAAAATCATATGGTACAATATTTATCTTTTTCTATATGACTTATTTTACTGAGCATAATACCTACTAGTTCTATTCATGCTGTCCAAAATGGTAAGATTTCATTCTTTTTTATAGCCAAGTAATAAAGTAATAGAGTTTCTTGAATGTATATTAACCAATAGCAACCAGGGAATAAACAGTAGGAGTCATGAAAAATGGATTTTCATGTGCCTTAAAAGCAACTTTAACTGGTAAAAATCTTCATAAAAATTTGAAATTTCTCTTGAAAGACAGACAGGTCAAAGTCTCGGTTTTCATGAATCACTTCTTGAATTGGTTCTGTTCTGAGATCCTTCATTATTGTCCAGAATGGGAGCTGGACTCAGTCCATCTGACCAGAGGCACTGAATAGTTTTGGTGATGATTAAGATGGCAGATATTAAAACTAATTTGCCAAGTCTTACAAGCACCAAAACACAATTTTTTTAAATCCCTGTTCTGATAGCCTTATTTTATCAATGGATATTCTTAGTGCTAGTGGACAGAAAATATAAAAGAATTCAAAATATAAAACATGGCTGATTGTGTCTAAGTGTGTAAATTACAGCTAAAATCAGGAAATAAATAGCAGCCTCTGTTTATTTCCTTATGTATTTCTGTTATGTCTTTTCCAGTAACCCAAGCTTGAAATCTTGATATCTTTTTGAGCATTCCTCTTTCTTCACTGTCTCATCCAAGAAATCACTAAAGCCTAACATTATTTTGCTCCAACTTTTATATATGTCACTTCATTTCCACTACAACTTCACATGTTTTACCTCACTCAGTTCCTTACATTCTCTTCTCATCCTAGGCTACTGCAATGGTCTCTTAATTTCTTTCTCCTTTATATTTAGCATGGACATCATTGTCAAGTACAGCTACTTTTATCATCATGCTTCTTTGCTTACAATTCTTCATTACTAACAGGGTAAAGTCCAAACTCTTTAAACACAAATATAAATATCTTCACTGCCTGAATCCAGCTTTATCTCCAACTATTTCTTTAGGTGAATCCTAAACCTGAATCACAGTTTATATTCACTCTACAAAACATGTCATGAACATTCCAGCAACTCTTCGCCATCCCTCTCCATGGCTTCAGAAAAAAGATAATAGGTGAAAATTGCAAATGTGAATATAGGCATTAAGGCAGAGAATAAATCAAAGCCTGTTTACTGTCTAGGATTTAATTGTAGATTGGTGCTTCCAAATTCATTATTGTGCCATATCGAGTTTACAACTGGTAGGAGAAAATGATTTGTCTTAAAGTTTAACATAGGTCTTTGGTTAACCTATATATATATATATAGCAGCATTTGGGTTAAATATCAAGCTTGTGTTATTCCAGATGTCAGGAATAAACATATTTAGAAAGGAAGAGGGCTTCTGCTCCAGAGGTGAAACAGACACCAGTTTTCCTCTTTCCATAAAACTACCACTAAAGCCAATGTTCCTGGGATTTGACCATATTCACTTCTGAAGGATTCCTAATTTGTCCTTAGGAAATAACCCTTTGATTACCAAAACCACTCAACTGAGTTCTTCAAATATAAATATTAAAAAACTAACAAGAATTACCAACATTTAGGGGAAACCAACAGAGTGATAAAGATGTCTCAAACAAAATTAATACCTAAGAAATAAGAATTTCTGAAACAAAACTTTTAAAAGTATTATAACTATCTTAATCAACAAGACCAAAGAGAATGCTGTATTTAAAAAAAAACTGCTCAGAAGAACAAGAGAACAAGAAAGAGAAGGAAGGAGAGAAAGAGAAGGAAGGAGAGAAATAAAATATTTGGGAAATTAAAAACACTGTGGCCAAAATGAATCAATATATGAGTAAGTATTGAGATTGATATGGATATAGATTCAACTAATAGCCTAGAAGACCATAAGAAATCTACCAGTATATAGTAAAAGGGACACAAAGTAGGTTTTTGCCATACAATAAAAAAAGAAAAAGACATACAGAATCAATATAAGATTGTAATATAAGATACAATGTAATATAAAATACAAAATTAGCCCAAAATCTGCAGTCAAGTGAAGCATTTATAAAATTATTAAAATAAAAATGAGTTGACTAAACCAGGTGGAGATAATATCAATATATAAAGTAAGTAGCCATCTTACATGCTAACAACTACAAATTAGAGGATGAACACAAAAAAAGTTTCACTAAAAATTCAAATATGCTATGATAACTGAGAATAAAGATAAAGTTAATGTGAAAAACACAGTTTTGGAGAAACTGTCAATCTGTCTGTCTTCCCATGGACATAAAGTAAGGTTTAAATCCTAGAGAAACACCATACTTCTGGAAGAAAAGACACAATATCATAAAAGTATAAATTTCCCACAAATTAATTTATTAATTTTTAAATCCCTCATCATTTATATATCCTTATATATAAAATCTATATGAAGTAGATTCATGAAGTGAGCAATATATTTTATAAAGAAGAAAATTTGGCTTAATGTACTATGAAAATACAGTAATTAATAACCAGCAACAAACACAAGGACACATAGACTGCACAGTAAGTAGAAAAGAGAATCCACAAATGATACATAAAATTTATTTTCATACTGGAAATATTTCAAACCAGTCAGAAAAAGAAGCCTACAAAAACAAATACCTTTGGAATAACAATGCAAAGGATCCATAAATCCAGGAGCTGGTTCTTTGAAAAGATAAACAAAATCAACAAGTCTTTAAGTAGACTCATCAAGGAAAAAAGAGAAAGAACCCAAATAGAAAAAATCAAAATGAAATAAGAGAGATTACAACTGAAACCACAGAAATACAAAGGATTGTAAGGAATTAGTACGAACACTCTATGCAAGAAATTTGGAAATAAAGGTGATAGACAAATTTTTAGAAAAATATAATCTCCCCAAACTGAATGATGAAGGAGCAGAAAACCTGCACAGACCAATAACAGCTACTGATACTGAAGCAGTAAACAAAACCTCCCAGCACATAAAATCCCTGGACCAGATGGTTTAACAGGAGAATTTTTAAAAACATTTAAGAAAGAGTTAACCCCTATCTTTCTCAGACTACTCCAAAAATTCCAAGAACAGGGAAGATTCCCAAACTCTTTTTACGAAGCCAGCTTCATTCTAATTACAAAGCCAGATAAAGGCACAACAAAGAAGGAAAACCACAAGCCAATATCGCTGATATAGACACTAAAATCCTCAACAAAATATTGTTAAACCACATTCAGCAATACATTAAAAAGATCATACAACATGATCAAATGGAGTTTATCCAAGGGATGCAAGAATGGTAAAATATTTGCAAGTCATTAAATGTAGTACTTCACATAAACAAAAGACGAAAATCACACGGTCATATCAATAGATGTGGAAAAAGCACCCATTTCTGATAAAAATACTCAGTGAAGTGGGAGTACAGGGTGCATACAACATCAAAATAAAGGCCATATATGACAAACCTACAGCCAACATCACACTCAATGGGCAAAAACTAAAAGCTTTCCCATTACATCAGGAACAAGACAAGGAGATCCACGTTCACTTCTATTCAACATAATATTGGAAGTCATAGCCACAGCAATCATACAAGAAAAAGAATCACAACCTATCTGAAATGGAGAGCAGGAAACAAAACTGTCATTGTTTGCAGGTGACATTATACTGTACATAGAAAATCCTATAGATTCCACCAAAAAACTACTCAACCTAATAAATGAATTTGGTAAAGCATCAGGATACAAAGTCAATATTCAGAAATCAAAGGCATTTTTGTATACCAACAATGAAACAGCAGAAGCAGAAATCAAGAATCATACCAAGCCCAAGGGACTGAAACTAGAAACCAACCCCAAGGGGAAAAACACAAAGTCTTCAAAATCATGGAGATTGAATAGCATGCTATTAAACAATGAATGGGTCAAGAATGAAATTAGGGAGGAAATCAAAAAGTTTCTAGAAACAAATGAAAATGAACTCAAAACAACCCAAAACTTATGACACAGCAAAGGCAGTCCATAGAGGAAAGTTCATAGCAATACAGGCCTACCTAAAATAGATACAAACATCTCAAACAAACAACTTAACTCTATGACTACAAGAACTTGAGGATCAGCAGCAAAGAAAGCCCAGAGCAAGTAGAAGGAAGGAAATAACCAAGATCGGAGCAGAATTAAATGACATAGAGACTAAAAGCACAATTCTAAGGATCAATGAATCCAGGAGCTGGTTTTTTGAAAAGATAAACAAAATTGACAAGCCTTTAAGCAGGCTCATCAAGAAAAAAGAGAGGACCCAAATAAACACAATCAGAAATGAAAGAGGACAGATTACAACTGACATCACAGAAACACAAAGGATTGTAAGAAATTACTATGAAGAACTGTATGCCAAGAAATTTGAAAACTTAGGTGAAATGGACAAGTTTCTAGAAAAATATAATCTCCCAAAACTCAATGAATAAGAAGCAGAAAGCCTGAACCAACCAATAACAGCAGATGAAATAGAAGCAGTAATTAAAAAACACCTGACACACAAAAGCCCAGGACCAGATGGTTTCACAGAATTTTACAAAGCATTTAAGGAAGAGCTAACCCCTATCCTTCACAAACTTTTCAAAAAAATCCAAAATGATGGAAGACTACCCAACTCATTTTATGAAGCCAGCATCATTCTAATCCCCAAATGAGAGATAAATACACAACAAAGAAAGAAAACTTCAGGCCCATATCACTGATGAACATAGACGCTAAAATCCTCAACAAAATATTGGCAAACCTCATCCAACAATACATTAAAAAGATCATACACCATGACCAAGTGGGATTCATCCCAGGGATGCAAGGATGGTTCAACATACGCAAATCAGTAAATGTAATACATCACATAAACAAAAGCAAAGACAAAAAGCACATGATCATATCAATATATGCAGAAAAAGCATTTGATAAGGTACAGTACCCATTTATGATAAAAACACTCAGCACAGTGGGAACTGAGGGAGCATTCCTCAACATAATAAAGGCCATATATGAGAGACCTAAAGCCAACATCATACTCAATGGGCAAAAACTAAAATCTTTTCCACTAAGATCAGGAACAAGACAAGGTTATCCACTTTCACCACTTTTATTCAATACAGTGTTGGAAGTATTGGCCACAGTGATTAGGCAAGAAAAGGAAATAAAAGGCATCCAAATTGGAAAGGAGGAAACAAAACTATCATTATTTGCAGATGACATGATAGTGTACATAGAAACTCCTATAGACTTGGCCAAAAAGCTGCTCAACCTAATAAATGAATTTGGCCAAACAGTAGGATACAAAGTCAATATCCAAAAACCAAAAGTATTTCAGTATAACAACAATGAAACAGCAGAAGCAGAAATCAAGAAAAAATTCCCATTTGATATAGCAAAAAGAAAAATAAAATACCTAGGAATAAACCTCACCAAAGAGGTAAAGGACCTGTACGCAGAAAACTACACAACACTGAAGAAAGAAATCAAGGAAGACACAAACAAATGGAAACATATACTGTGTTCATGGATCACAAGAATTAACATCATCAAAATGTCCATACTACCCAAAGTAATTTACAGATTCAATGCATTACCTATTAAATTGCCAATGGCATATTTCACAGACATAGAACAAATACTTCAAAAATTTATATGGAGCCATAAATGACCTTAAATAGCTGCAGCAATTTTGAGAAAGAAGAGCCAAGTACGAGGGATTACAATACCTGACACCAAATTGTATTAAAAGGCCTCTGTAATCAAAACAGCCTGGCACTGGCACAAAAACAGACACATGGACCAATGGAATAGAATAAAGAGCCCAGAAGTAAACCCATTTCTCTACAGTCAATTAATATTTGACAAAGAAGGCAGCAACATAAAATGGAGTAAAAGTAGCCTCTTCAACAAGTGGTGTTGGGAGAACTGGACAGCTACATACAAAAAATAAATAAATAAAATGAAACTTGAACACCAACTTACACCATAAACAAAAATAAATTAAAGGTTGATAAAAGATTTAAATAGAAGCCATGACACCATTAAAGTCCTAGAGGAGAACGTAGGCAGGAAAATCTCAGACATTTCACACAGCAACATTTTTACTCATATGTCCCCTAAAGTAAGGGACATAAAGGAAAGAATAAGCAGATGGGATCTCATCAAAATAAAAAACTTCTGCATGGCTAAAGAAAACAGTATAAAAATAAAAGAGAACCAACTATATGGGAAAACATATTTGCCAATGATACCTCAGACAAGGGTTTAATCTCCAAAATATATAAAGAACTTGCACAACTCCACTCTAAGACAAGCAACCCAATTAAAAAACAGGCAAAAGTCTTGAACAGACACTTCTCCAAAGAGGACATACAGAAGATCCAGAAACACATGAAAAGATACTCGATATTGCTAGCTATCAGAGAGATGCAAATTAAAACCACAATGAGATACCACCTCACACCAGTCAGAATGGCCATCATAAACAAAGCAACAAACAAGTGTTGGAGAGGTTGTGGAGAAAAGGGAACCCTATACACTGTTGGTGGGACTGCAGACTGGTACAACCACTATGGAAAGCAGTATGGAATTTTCTAAGAAAACTAAAAGTGGACCTACCTTTTGACACAGCAATTCCACTGCTAGGATTATATCCTAGAAACCCTGAAACACAAATCCAAAAGAACCTATGCGCCCCAATGTTCATAGCAGCACAATTTACAATAGCCAAATTTTGGAAGCAACCTAGGTTCCCATCAGTAAATGAATGGATCAAGAAACTATGGTACATTTACACAATGGAATTCTATACAGCAGAAAGAAAGAAGGAGCTCCTACCCTTCGCGACAGCATGGATGGAACTGGAGAGCATTATGCTAAGTGAAATAAGCCAGGAGGTGAAAGACAAATACTATATGATCTCACCTTTAACAGGATCCTAATTAACAAAACAAACAAACAAGCATAATATAACCAAAGACACTGAAATTGAGAACAAGAGAGGAGAGGGATAGTAATATCCAGGGGAAAAGGGGAAGGGTTTAGAGCAAGAAGTATGAAAGACACATGGACAAAAGCTAGGAGGCGTTGAAAATGGGAGGGAGCTGGGGAGGGCTGGGGTGGTGGGATGGGATGGGAGTAGAAGACAGAAAACTGTATAAGAACAACAATTAAAATAAAATTTTAAAAAAAGAAAAAAAAATGAAATACCTAGGAATAAACCTAACCAAGGAGGTAAAAGACCTGTATGCAGAAAACTACACCACACTGAAGAAAGAAATTAAGGAAGACACAAATAATTGGAAGCAAATACCATGTTCATAAATTGGAGGAATTAACACCATCAAAATGCCCATACTACCCAAAGCAATTTATAGATTCAACACAGTCCCTACTAAAATAACAATGACGTATTTCGCAAACACAGAACAAACATTTCTAAAATTTTTTGTGGAACCATAAATGACCCCAAGTAGCTGCAGCAATTTTGAGATAGAAGAACAAAGTAGGAGGAATCACCATACCTGGCATCAAAATATACTACAAGGCCACAGTAATCAAAAGAGCCTTGTACTGCCATAAGAACAGACCCACAGATCAATGGAACAGACTACAGAGCCTAGAAATAAACCCAAGTCTGTATGGTCAATTAATATTCAACAAAGTGGGCAGAAATATAAAATGGAGTAAAAATAGCCTCTTCAACAAATGATGTTGGGAGACCTGGACAGCTACATGCAAAAAAAAAAAAAAAAAAAAAAAAAAAAAAAAAAAAAAAAAAAAAAAAAAAAAAAAAAAACAAAAAAAAAAATAAAAAAAAAA
>PVKU01005854.1:0-17659 GCA_004027475.1 Anoura caudifer | reverse complement strand
AAAGGAAAAATCCAGACATTCCATGCAGCAATATTTTCACCAATATGCCCCCTAGAACAAGGGACATAAAGGAAAGAATAAACAAAAGGACCTCATAAGAATAAAAAGCTTCTCCACAGCTAAATAAAACAATTGTATGGGAAAGCATATTTGCCAATGATACCTCAGATAAGGATTTGATCTCCACAATATTTAAAGAACTCATACGACTCCACTCCAAGAAGGAACCAACTCAATTAAAAATGAGCAAAGTTCTTGAACAGACACTTGTCCAAGAACATATAGAGAGCCAAGAGACATGAGGGGATGCTCAGCATCACTAGGCATCAGAGAGATGCAATTAAAGCCATGTCACAGAGATACCATGAGATCTGGTAATGAGATACCATGTCACACCTGTCAGAATGGCCATTACAAACAAGTGCTGGAGAGTTTGTGGAGAAAAGGAACCCTAGTACACTGTTGGTTGGGAATGCAGACTGGTGCAGCCACTGTGGAAAACTGTATGGAATTTCCTCCCAAAACTAAAAATGGAACTGCATTTTCAGCCAGTAATGCCACTTGTGGAAATAATAACCTAAGAATGCTGAAACACCAATTCAAAAGAACCTATGAACCTCAATGTTCATAGCAGTACAATTTACAATAGCCAAGTTCTGGAAGCAACCTATGTGCTCATCAGTGAATGAGTGGATCAAAAATTATGGTACATTAACACAATGGAATAATATACAGCAGAAAGAGATCCTACCCTTTGCAACAGCATGGATGGATCTAGAGAGCATTATGCTAAGTGAAATAAGCCAGTTGGTGAATGACAAATACCATATGATCTCACCTATAAGTGAAACCTAATCAACAAAACAAATAAGCATGTCAAATATAACCAGAGACAATGAAATAAAGAACAAACTGAGAGTAACCAGAGGGATGAGGGGAGGGGATCAAGGGGAAAAAGAGAGGAAGGTCCATCAAGGAATAATTATAAAGGACACATGGATGAAGCCAAAGGGTGTAGGTTCAAGTTTGGTAGGTGGGGATGGGTGGGACAGGGTCCACAGTGCGGTGCAAATGGAGACAACTATCTTTGAACAACAATTTAAAAAAAGAAAAAATAAATAGCTTTGGAATCTTTGGCTTTCACTTGGTTAAAAAAGACAAATTTTAGTCCTATATCACAGATAAAATTTTTTGAAGTAATATAGAGCTAAAACCAAAATGATATTAATATCAAAGAAAAATATGACTATTTTAATAACTTTAAGAGTGCACTTGTTCTTCTATAAGAATAGCTTATAAAGGAAAAGGTAAACTTATTTATTTGATTTCATTAATAACTAAAATGATATGTTTCCAAAAATAATTAAAATAACAAAAAAATAAATAAAGATCAAAGGCAGGCAGCACTGTGGAAAGCATGTTTATATTTTATAATTAGAAAATGGGTTAGAATTCATAATATACAAAACTAAAAACTTCTTAAAAGATAGTACAAAAACAGGCAAGGAATTTAACCAGTTAAATAAACATAAAAAGTCTCATTCTTATTTTTAATCTAGGACATGAAAGTGTTAGTTCCAGTGTTTATGAAATGGAAATACTATCTCTTTTGCCAATCAGGTTAGTGAGAGCTGAAAAGACTAATGTCTACTATTGGTGATAATATAGGAAAACAAGCATTCCCGATTCAGGTCTTTTTTAATCTTTTTTTTAATTTTCATTGTTGTTCTTGAACAGCTTTGTCTTTTAATCCCATCCCAGCCCACTGCCCCATCCCTCTCCAACTACCTTCCATTTCCACCCCCCCCCTAGTTTTTGTCCATCAGTCTTTCATACTTGTTGCCCCAAACCCTTCCCCTTTTCCCCTGAAATTCCCACTCCTCTCCACTCTGGTGACTATCAGCTTGTTCTCATTTTCAGTGTCTTTGGTTATATTTTGCTTGTTTGTTTGTTTTGTTGATTAGGTTCCTGTTAAAGGTGAGATCATATGGTATTTGTCTTTCACTGTCTGGCTTGTTTTGTTTAGCATAATGCTCTCCAGTTCCATCCATGCAGTTGCAAAGGGTAGGAGATCCTTCTTTCTTTCTGCTGCATAGAATTCCATTGTGTAAATGTATCATAGTTTCTTGATCCATTCATTTACTGATGGGCACCTAGGTTGCTTCCAATGCTTGGCTATTGTAAATTGTACTGCTATGAACATTGGGGTGCATAGGTTCTTTTGGACTGGTGTTTCAGGGTTCTTAGGATATAATCCTAGAAGCAAGATTGCTGGGTCAAAAGGTAGATCCATTTTTAGTTTTCTTAGAAAATTCCATATTGCTATACATAGTGGTTGTACCAGTCTGCAATCCCACCAAAAGTGAATGAGGGTCCTCTTTTCTCCACAAATTATCCAACACTTGCTGTTTTTTGCTTTGTTTATGAGGCCATTCTGACTGGAGTGAAGTGGTATCTCATTGTGTTTTAATTTGCATCTCTCTGATAGCTAGCAATATTCAACATCTTTTCATGTGTCTCTGGATCCTCTGTAGGTCCTCCTTGGAGAAATGTCTGTTCAAGTCCTTTGCCCATTTTTTAATTGGGTTGTTTGTCTTCTTAGAGTGGAGTTAAGTTCTTTATATATTTTGGAGATTAAACCCTTGCCTGAGGTATCATTGGCAAATATGTTTTCCCACACAGTTGGTTCTCTTTTTATTTTAATACTGTTTTCTTTACCCATGAAGAAGCTTTTTATTTTGATGAGATCCCATTTGTTTATTCTTTCCCTTATGTCTCTTGCTTTAGGGGACATATCAGTAAAAATGTTGCTGCGTGAAATATCTGTAATTTTCCCACCTATGTTCTCCTCTGGGACTTTAATGGTGTCATGGCTTCTATTTAAATCTTTTATCCACCTTGTTATTTTTGTGTATGGTGTAAGTTGGTGCTAGACTTCCATTTTTTTGCACGTAGGTGTCCAGTTCTCCCAACACCACTTGTTGAAGAGGCTATTTTTACTCCATTTTATGTCAGTGCCTTCTTTGTCAAATATAAATGGACAGTAAAGACTTGGGTTTATGTCTGGGCGCTCTGTTCTATTCCACTGGTCCATGGGCCTGTTTTTATGCCAGTGCCAGGCTGTTCTGATTACAGTGAGCTTGTAATACAGTTTGGTGTCAGGTATTGTAATCCCACCTACTTTGCTCTTCTTTCTCAAAATTGCAGCAGCTATTCAGGGTCATTTATGATTCCACATAAATTTTTGAAGTGTTTGTTCTATGTCTGTGAAATGCACCATTGGTACTTTAATAGTTATTGCATTGAATCTGTAAATTGCTTTGGGTAGTATGGACATTTTGATGATGTTAATTCTTCCAATCCATGAAAACGGTATATGTTTCCATTTGTTTGTGTCTTCCTTGAATTATTTCTTCAGTCTATATAGTTCTCTGCGTACAGGTATTTTACCTCTTTGGTTAGGTTTATTCCTATATGGAATGGGATTTTTTTCCTTGATTTCTGCTTCTGCTGTTTCATTGTTGGTGTACAAAAATGCCTTTGATTTCTGGATATTGACATTGTATCTGGCTGTTTTGCCAAATTCATATATTAGGTTGATGAATTTTTTGGCCAAATCTATAGGATTTTCTATGTACTCTGTCATGTCATCTGGAAAAAAATGATAGTTTTGTTTCCTCCTTTCCAATTTGGATGGCTTTTATTCCCTTTTCTTGTGTAATTGCTGTGGCAATGACTTCCAATACTATATTAAATAGAAGTGGTGAAAGTGGACAACCTTGTCTTGTTCTTGATCTTAGTGGAAAAGACTTTAGTTTTTACCTGTTGAGTATGATGTTGGCTGTAGGTCTCTCATATATGGCCTTTATTATTTTAAGGAATGCTCTCTCTATTCCCAGTTTGCTGAGTGTTTTTGTCATAAATGGGTACTGTACCTTATCAAATGCTTTTTCTGCATCTATTGATATGATCGTGTGATTTTTGTCTTTGCTTTGTTTCCGTGATGTATTACATTTCCTGATTTGCGAATGTTGAACCATTCTTGCATCCCTGGGAAGAATCCCACTTTGTCATGGTGTATGATCTTTTTAATGTATTGTTGGATGCAGTTTGCCAATATATTGTTGAGGATTGTAGTGTCTGTGCTCAGCAGCAATATTGGGCTGAAGTTTTCTTTCTTTGTTGTGTCTTTACCTGGCTTTTGGATTAGGATGATGCTGGCTTCATAAAAAGAGTTTGGGAATCTTCCATCATTCTGGATTTTTTGGAATAGTCTGTGAAGGATAGGGATTAGCTCTTCCTTAAATGCTTTGTAAAATTGTGTGAAACCATCTGGTCCTGGGCTTTTGTGTGTTGGGAGTTTTTGATTACTGCTTCTATTTCATCTGCTATTATTGGTCAGTTCAGGCTTTCTCCTTCTTCTTCATTGAGTTTTGGGATATTATATTTTTCTAGAAATGTGTCCAGTTCACCTAGGTTTTCAAATTTCTTGGCATACAGTTCTTCACAGTAATTTCTTACAATCCTTTGTATTTCTGTGGTGTCAGTTGTAATCTTTCCTCTTTCTTTTCTGATTCTGTTTATTTGGGTCATCTCTCTTTTTTTCTTGATGAGCCTGCTTAAAGGATTATCAATTTTGTTTATCTTTTCAAAGAACCCGCCCCTGGATTCATTGATCCTTAGAATTGTGCTTTTAGTCTCTATATCATTTAATTCTGCTCCGATCTTGGTTATTTCCTTCCTTCTACTTGCTTTGGGCTGTCTTTGTTGTTGTTCCTCGAGTTCTTATAGGTGTAGGGTTAGGTTGTTTATTTGAAATATTTCTATCTTTTTTAGTTAGGCCTGTATTGCTATGAACTTCCCTCTGAGGTCTGCCTTCGCAGTTTTCCATAAGTGTTGGGTCATTGTGCATTCATTTTCGCTTGTTTTCAGAAACTTTTTGATTTCCTCCCTAGTTCCATTTTTAACCCATTCATTGTTTACTAGCATGCTATTCAATCTCCATTATTTTGAGTGTTTTGGGTTTTTCCCCTTGGGATTGGTTTCTAGTTTCGGTCCCTTGTGGTCAGAGAGAATGCTTGGTATGATTTCAATTTTCTTGAATTTGTTGTAGCTTGTTTTGTTTCCTATCAGGTGGTCCATCTTTGAGAATGTTCCTTGTGAATTTGAAAATAATGTGTATTCAGTTTCTTTGGGATGAAGGGCTCTATATATATATCAGTTAAGTCTATTTCATCTAGAGTGTTGTTCAATGCCACAGTATCTTTGTTAATATTTTGTTTGGAACATCTGTCCATTTTTTACAGTTTTTGCATGTTAAAATCCCCTACTATAATTGTGTTGCTGTAAACATCTTGCTTGAAGTCCTCTAAGATTTTTTTTATGTAGTTGTGTGCTCCTATTTTGGGTGCATATATATTTACAATGTTTTTGTCTTCTTGGTGGATTCTTCCCTTGAGTATTATGAAATGACCTTCTGGGTCTCTCTTTATATGGCTCTTCTTTGGAAGTCTATTTTATCTGATATGAGTATTGCTACCCTGGCTTTTTTTTCCTGTCCATTTGCTTGGAAAATTTGTTTCCAGCCCTTCACTTTGAGTCTGTGTAGGTATTTTGTCCTGAGGTGGGTCTCTTGTAGGCAGCATATATGTGGGTCATGCTTTCTTATCCATTCAGGTATTCTATGTCTTTTGATTGGAGCACTTAATCCATTTACATGTAAGGTTATTGTTGATAGGTACTTATTCATTGCCATTTTCGTGCCTCTGTTCCCCCCCTCTGTCTCTTTTCCTTCCTTTCCTTAAAGTAATCCCTTTAGTAACTCTTGCAGAACTGGTTTAGTAGAGGTATATTCTTTTAGACTTCTTTTGTCTGGGAAGCTCCTTATTTGGCCTTCTATCTTGATTGAAGGCCTTGGTGGGTAAAGTAGTCTTGGTTGCAGGCCTTTGGTTCTCATTACTTGGAGTATTTCTTGCCATTCTCTTCTGGCTTGGAGTGTTTCCATTGAGAAGTCAGCTGCTAACCTAATCAGGGCTCCCTTGTATGTTACTTCCTTTTTCTCCCTTGCTGCCTTTAAAGATTCTCTCTTTGTCTTGGAATTTTGCCATTTTAATTATGATGTGTCTTGAAGTGGGCCTCTTTGGGTTCCTCTTGATTGGGATGCTCTATGTTTCCTGGATTTGTGTGACATTTTCTTTCATCAAATTAGGGAAGGTTTCCATTATGACTTTTTCAAATAGGTTTTCTATCCCTTGCTCTTCTTCTTCTCCTGGTATCCCTATTATATGGATATTATTACGTCTCATATTGTCTTGAATTTCTCTTAATCCCTCTTCATTCTTTCTGAGCCTCTTTTCCTTTGCTTGCTCTTTCTGGGTGCTTTTTCTACTTTGTCCTCCAACTCGCTGATTCAATCTTCTGCTTCATCAATTCTGCTTTTCATTCCTTCCACTGTGTTCTTCAGTTCAGAAATTGTTTTCTTCATTTCCTCTTGGCCCTTGTTGATAGTTTCTATTTCCTTTTTCATGTTGATATAGTTTGCAGTGAGTTCATTGTAGCTTCCCTGTAGTTTCTGGTAGCTCATTGAGAGCTCTTGGAGCTTCCTGACAACCATTGTTTTGAACTCAAAATCTGACAGTTGAGCTGCCTCTGTTTCACTTAGCATTTTTTCTAGGGTTTCCTTCTTTCCTTTCATTTGGGGATTGTTTCTTTGTTTTCCCATTGTTTGTGAGACTCTTCTTGTTAGCCCCAGCTTCTTAAATTGTCTGTTCTGGCTCCCTGGGTTTATGGTGTGAACTTCTGTGGTAGAATACCTGTGAGATTCAGTGGTGCAGTCTCCTTCGGGTATGCTGGTGATCACACCTTCCACTATCCAGCTGTTGGAATGCCCCCTCTTTGGGACCAACTCTGGTTTTTTCACTGTCCCAGGTTTTTTTGTTTGTTTGTTTTTGTCTCACTCGTGGGTATTTAAAAAGAGAAAAGAGGAAGAAAAAAATGAAAAAAGACAAAAAAAGAGGAAGAAAGGAGATAAAATTGGAAAGAAAGAAAGTGGAATAAAATAAGAAAGAAGTAAAGAGAAGCAAAAGGAGTTGAGGGGTGAAAAGATAAAAATAATGAAAAATAATGAATAATATTTTTAAAAGAAAAACAAACAAACAAGCAAACAAACAAAACAAACCAAAAACATACCTCTTGCTGTTTTCACACTTGCCAATCCAGATTTTCTGGTCTTGCTGGCTGTGAAGACTGAGGGGTGATGATATTGCTTTTTTCCCTGTTCAGCACTCAGTTATCTTTGACCTTGTCCTCCCAGGGCTAGCCTGGCACCTCTCCACACAGGGCCTCAGGCATATTTTCTGAGCCTCCTCGGGAGCACACGCTTCCCTGAGTTCATGGGTGTGAGCTCGGGTCTCCTACGCCATGCACTCACTCCAATTTCATGGGAGTGAGCTCCATGTTTCCCATGGATTGTGCTCACTCCCTGGGTTCATGTGTGCAGGCTCTGATTCTCCCATGGATCACTCGCACTCCCCAGGTTCCTGGCATGGGCCACAGGTCTCTGGTAGCACAGTTTTACCCTTTGCACATGTGCACCTTCAGCCACAGGTCTCCAGTTGCACAGCCATCTGCTGTCGCACACACTGTGCGCAGTTGTCTTTCGTTGAGCTCTCTGTTTGACTGCGTGCATCTTTAGTCACGCAGACATGTGCTGTCCCATGCAGTCCTGGCTCCCTCCCTAGAGCCCTGTAGCAGGCCTGGCAACCACCGGCCAGGGGCCTCAGCAGCCCTGGTCTCAGCTCTGATCCCTGGGCTTTTATTGTTCCGAAGTACTCTTCTTACCGTTGGATTTTTCAATGTCCGCTGCAAACTTCGATCTCCTACTTCCACATATGCTGTTTCCTTGGTTGACCACTCCATTTCTCCACAAATTGTCCAGGTTCCTCTCCCGTGTGCAGGGGGAGATGGAATCTGCTCCCTCCTACTTCACTGCCATCTTTCTCACTCTCCCCATTCTGTTTTGACTGGAATATAAATCAGCACTATTTTGAGAAGTAAGTTGGTAGTTTTTATACAAAATTAAGTTATAATACTTAAAAATTAATCTGTATTACCCAAAAAAGAAGTAAAAATTTAAGGAATTTATTGTAGAAATAGTTGCCAAGTCAAGATAAATATGATGTTCATTGTTTTACTATGTGTATCTGTTAAACATTACTAGTCACAATTGCACCATCTAGAGAAATTTGTTACTCCCTTATATTATGTGCATTATTTAAAAATAATTAGAAATAGAGAGCAAGATGAGAACTAGTGGAGTGTGGAGGTGAGGGAGTGGAGGGATTGAGCAGAAAAGTGAAAAGCACTTATGGACATGGACAACAGTGAGGTGATTTCTGGGGGCAGGTGGGTGCAAGGGAACTAAACAGTAATGGAAAAATACAATAAAGATTAAATTTAATAACTAAAAATAATAATTAGATATTTAGATATTAAAACTTAAGAATAATATAACTATATATATAATTAATACAGAATTGATGATTTCGAAAACAACTAAATTGATTCTAAAAAATAATATTCACCTAGCATTGCCTACCATTGCATAATATCTTTAACCACTGCATATTAAATATTTACTTGGAAATGTTTTATTCCTACTTTTTAAAATATATTTTATTGATTATGCTATTACAGTTGTCCCATTTCCCCACTTCATTCCCCTCCACCCTGCACACCCTCTCTCACTCACATTCCCCCCCTTTGGTTCATGTCCATGTGTCATAAGTTCTTTAGCTTCTACATTTCCCATACTATTCTTACCCTCCCCCTGTCTATTTTCTTCCTACTATCTATGCTACTTATTACCTATACCTTTTCCTCCTCTCTCCTCCTCCCACTCCTCTGTTGATAACCCTCCATGTGATCTTCATTTCTGTGGTTCTGTTCCTATTCTAGCTGTTTGTATAGTTTGTTTTTTATTTACGTGTGGTTGTTAATAATTGTGAGTTTGCTGTCATTTTACTATATGTTTCTTATATTCTTTTTCTTAGATAAGTCCCTTTAACATTTGACATAATAAGAGCTTAGTGATGATGAACTCCTTGAACTTGACCTCATCTGAGAAGCACTTTATCTTCCCTTCCATTCTAAATTACAGCTTTGCTGCATAGAGCAATACATCTTGGATGTATGTCCTTGACTTTCATGACTTGGAATACTTCTTTCAGCCCCTTCTTGTCTGTAAGGTCTCTTTTGAGAAATCAGCTCTGTCTTATGGGAACTCCTTGGTAGGTAACTGTCTTCTTTTCTCTTGCTGCTTTTAAGAGTCTGTCCTTATCTTTCATCTTGGGCAATGTAATTATGCTGTGCCTTGGTGTGTTCCTCCTTGGGTCCAACTTCTTTGGGACTCTCTGAGCTTCCTGAACTTCCTGGAAGTCTATTTCCTTTGCCAGATTGAGGAAGTTCTCCTTTATTATTTGTTCAAATAACTTTTCCACCTGCTGTTCTTCCTCTTCCCCTTCTGGCACCCCTATAATTCAGATGTTAGGACATTTAAAGATGTCCTGGAGGTTCCTAAGCCTCTCCTCATTTTTTTTTGAATTCATGTTTATTCATTCTTTTCTCTTTGAGTACAAAGAAAACTTTATTGTGTACATTGAGTTAATAATATTTGTTCTCAGCTATAGATCAATGCACCAGGTAGAATAATAAGACCTCAAGGATGGACATGTCCTTATCACAGAACCTGTAAATGTGTTATCCTATGTAGAAAAAGGGACTTTCCAAGTGTGATTAAGCCAAGGAGGTTAAGATAGGAAGACTATCCTGAACTATATAAGAAAGACTCAACTGGCTATTGCTAGCTTTAAGAATGAAAACAGGACATGAGCCAAAGCCTGGGGACAGTTTTTAGAAGCTGGAAACAGCAAGGGAATGTATTTTCCCCTAGAGTAATTAATAGGAAACATCTTGATTTTAGCCCACAAAAACCTATTTTAGACTTCAGATCTCCAGAATTATAGGATAGTAAATTTGCATTATTTTAAGCCATTATATATAAATTTGTTTTAGCAATAATAGAAAACTAATACAATCAGAGACTGTATTAGGTTACAAAAATACTATGATATCCTCTTACCTTTAAGATCACAGTCCTTGCAATGGAGAATATCGATGCAAATTACAATTCTTAAGATAGATATTGAATGTTGAGGTATAGGGCTTTCTGATTCTTGGCTTTTTGTCAAGATGGCAGAGTAGGTATATGTGATACTCATATTTTCCCACAAGTGTATCAGAACTACAATTAAAGTACCAAATAACCATGTTCCAGAACCACCTGAACTCTAGCCAAACAGAACTCTTACAACTAGGGATATAAAGAAGCCACAAAAAGACTGGTAGGAGGGATGGAAATGTGGAAAGTGTTGGTCCCACAACCATTTTTGGCAGATAAAAATTGGGAGGCATATCTTGGTAGCAGAAGTGTCTCTTGAGGAGCCAAGGGCCCCCATCTCACACCAGGTCACATCCCCCAACTCCAGCCAAGGATTCGAATGCCAGGAAGAAAAGTTCACATAACTTCTGGCTGTAAAAATCTATGGGGATTGTGGCTGAGATAGAGGGCTTCTAGAGTCCCTGGTGTTCCACTTAAAGGACCTGGAAACAAACTTGTTTGAACTCACTGACTGAGCTGCAGCACTGAGGCAGCAGCTTGAAAGGCACCAGGGACATACCTTGAGGAACTAAAGTGTCTGGCATCTGGGTGAGACCTAGATGGGCAACTTTCTGCCAGATAGAAGTGCTTGCAAAGGCTATTGTTCCTTTTCTGAGCTCTTCCCCTCTACAGCTGTCAAGAGAGCACCACATTTGAGTATCCATCCACGTAGCTATTACTGTTCACCTGGCCAGATGATTCCCTGAGATCATGCTTCACTCAACTTTCAGGCCCACCCAACCTGGTTCCAGTGGCTTTTCCATACCAGTGGCCTTTCTTGGCTCATGCTTCAGACTTCCCTAAAGTCTTTGAAACAATCAGCATCTGGCCTCAGCATGCCATGTACCTCTTACTAAGTGGCACCAGGCCTGGCACTAGTGACAGCCAGCCTTAGTTCACAGTTTGGCCTCTCCCAGGTACCTCCAAGCCCAGCAAAAGTAACAGCTATCTACAGGTCACCTTATAGCTCATGCTAGGTATCCCCAAACAACACAGGCAACAGTTGACCTTGGCCTGAACCTCCCAGGAAGTACTAGATCCAGTGCACCCACTAGAGAAAATCCGACCATATCAAAGCACCACCCAATCACCTCACAAGCAACATATTTAAGGGGTGGACTTAGCAAGCACCAGAGCTGCTGGAGTAAGTCTTGTTCCATAGGATGGGCCCCTTGAACTGCTCATCCTCCATGGTGGTTGTAGTCAGTTCTTACAACTGATCTGCATGGGAGTAAATTGCCAACAGCAATCAAGGCTCAACTACAATAGAAAGGTATACAAGGCCCACACAAAGGGCACATCTGAAGAGCACAGGTCAGGTGAGTGGGGAAGCTGTGCCACTGAAACCTATAGCACACCTACTACATAAGGTCACTATACCTAACCCAGGAAACATAACAACTCTACCTAATACATAGAAACAAATGTAGAAAGGCTGCCAAAATGAAGAGACAAAGAAACACATCCCAAATGAAATAACAAAATAAAACTCCAGAAAAGGAAGTAAACAACAGAGAGACAAACAATCTACTAGATGCAAAGCTCAAAAAATTGATTATAAGGATGCTTAATGAACTTGGGGGAAGAGTGGATGAAATTAGTGAGAACATCAACAGAAATGGGAAACATAAAAACATAATTAGAAATCAGAAAAAAGAACCTCAGAAATGAAGAATACATTGATTGAAATGAAGAGTACATTACAAGGAATCAACAGTGAAGTAGATATAGCAGAAGATAAAGTCAAATATTTGGAAGATAAGGAAGCAGAAAATACCCAGTCAGAACAGAAAAAAAGAAAGAAGAATTCAAAAACATGAGGATAGCATAAGAGACCTCTGTACCAACTTCAAGCATACCAAGATTCACATGGAGGTTATTGGAATGAGAAGAGAGAGAGCAAGGAATTGAAAACCTATGTAAAAAATAATTATGGAAAACTTTCCTAACCTGGTAAAGGACATAGACATACAAGTCCAGGAAGCACAAAGAGTATCCAACAAGATGAACCCAAAGAGGCCCACACCAAGGCATATCACAGTTAAAATGGTAAAGGTTAAAGACAATGAGAATCTTAAAAGCATCAAGAGAAAGACAGTTAGTTACCAACAAAGGAACTCCATAAAACTGTCAGCTGATTTCTCAAAAAAAAAAAAAAAACTTTGCAAGCTAGAAGGGATTGGCAAGAAATCTTCAAAGTAATGAAAGCAAGGACCTATAATCAAGATTCCTTAGCAAAGATAATATTTAGAATCAAAGGACAGATAAAGGGCTTTCCAGGCAGAAAAAGCTAAAGGAGTTCATCACCAAAACAGTATTACATGAAATGTTAAAGGGTCTGCTTTACGAAGATGAAATATTTTAAAAATATGAATAATAAAATGGCAATAAATATATATCTATCAACAGCCAAAGCTAGAAAATAAAATAAATAAGCCAGAAGAACAGAACAGACTCATAGATATAGAGAACATTTTGATGGTTGTCAGATAGGAGGGGCTTTAGGGGATGCGTGAAAAACGTGAAGGGAAGGGATTAAGAAGTAGAAATTGGTAGTTACAGAATAGTCACAGGGATGTGAAGTATAGGATAGAGAATATAATCAATAATATTATGATAACTATATATGGAGTGAGATGGGTATGAGATTTGTTGGGATGATCACTTGTAAGTTATACAATATCTAATTGCTGGGTTGTATACCTGAAACTAATATATTGTATGTTAACTGTAATTTAAAAATAAAAATATCAAAGTCAAAAATAGACTTTTTGATTCTTTTAAATATGTATAATTTATTATATCTATTGAATTGTTATTTTAGAAATCTGTAGATATCCTAGAAATCTGCTTGTTAGATAAAATTTAGTTTGGTGGTTTTAAATTATTGGTTGAAATCAATAAAACTTACAACTTTGTCCTAGGTATCTCAGTCTTTGTTATTAGAACATTCTTACCATGTCCTTCAAATTTCTATAGATGTTTTAACATTATTCATTACTATGATAGAGATAAAAAGAGACATTCACATTTTCTCCCTTTGCTAAATTTTAAAAAATATTTTCAATTACAGTTTACATTTGATATTATTTTGTATTAGTTTCAGGTGAACACCATAGTGGTTACACAATCATATACTTTACAAAGTGTTTCCCCTGATATTTCCTGTACCCAAGTGGCACCATAGTTATTACAGTATTATTTCTAAATTTCCTACACTGTACTTTACATCTCCATGCCTGTTTTGTAACTACCATTTTGTGCTTCTAAATCCCTTCACATTTTTCACTCAGTCCCCCAATCCCCTCCCTTCTGGCAACCATCAGTCTATTCTATGTATCTGTGGGTCTGTTTCTGTTTTGTTTGTTCATTTATGCTCTTCTTTATATTCTACATATTAATGAAATCATATGATATTTGTCTTTGAATGACTTATTTCACTGAGTATACCACCTTCAAGGGCCATCCATGCTGTTGCAAATGGAAGGATTTCCTTCTTGTTTATGGCTGAGTTATATTACATTATATATATGTACCACCACTTTTTTCACAAACTGATCCATTGGTATGCATTTGTGCTGCTGCCATAGGTTGGCTATTGTGAATAATGCTGCAATGAACACAGAGGTATATACATTCTTTCTAACTAGTATTTGGGTTTACTTTGGATATATACCCAAAAGTGGAATCAGTGGGTCATAAGGCAGTTCCATTTTTAATTTTTTTTAGTAACCTCAATACTGTTTCTTTCATTTTGTTTTTTAAAGATTTCCTTTATTTATTTTTAGAGAGAGGGGAAGGGAGGGAGAAAGAGAGGGAAGAAACATTAATGTGTGGTTGCCTCTCACGTGCCCCCTACTAGGGATGTGGCCTGCAATCCAGGCATTTGCCTTGACTGCAAATCAAACCAGCAACTCTTTGCTTTGTAGTCCAGCACTCAATCTACTGAGCCACACCAGCCAGAGCTCATTTTTTCCTTTTTATTGAATTTTTGTGGGGTGATGCTGGTTAACAAAATTATATAGGTTCTAGGTGCACAATTCCACAACACATCATCTGTATACTGAACTGTGTGTTCACCACATCAAGTCTCCTTTCATTACCATTTATACTCCCATACCCTCTTTCATCTCCCTCCAACATCCCCTCCCCCTGGCTATCACTACACTGTTGACTGTGTCCATGAAGTTATCTCCCTCCTTCTCTCTCTCTCTCTCTCTCTCTCTCTCTCTCTCTCTCTCTCTCTGCATAGTTTTCCACAGTGATTGTACTAGTCTGCATTCCCACCAACAGTGCACAAGCATTCTCTTTTCTCCACATCCTGGCTAACATTTGCTGCCTGCAAATTTATTGATGATAGCCATTCTGATAGGTGTAAGGTGATAACTCGTTATGGTTTTAATTTGCATTTCTCTTTTGTTGAGCATCTTTGCTTATGTCTATTAGCTATCTGTACACTCTCTTTGGAGAAGTGTCTATTTAGGTCCTTTGCCCATGTTTTAGACTTTAACTTTTTACATGTCATGGTCAACTTCACTTAATGGTTTGGCAGACATTAATAATACATCATAGAGCATGTATACATAAACTATAGTATTTGAATCCTGAAATTTTTACAAAGTAAGCAAAATATGTCAGTTGGCATTTTGTAAATGAGGCTTCACAAATAAACTACATAGAATTTACTATTTGGGAAGGGAATTTCTAGCATTATCCACAGGTGCTTAGAACCTCACCTACAACAGCATTGAGAACCCCTTGGCAACAAAGACAAAATCACTTGTAAATGTTAAACTTCAAACTTGATTCAACTACTTCCACATAATAGAACCGCTGCTGCTGGGGTGAAGTGCTGCTGGGACCACATCATAGGAACCACAAAGAACTATAGTCCATGGGAAGAAATGAGAAAATAGGAGTCTTTTTGTCCTCTTCCCACCCTGCTACTCCCTCTAGCCCTTCCTCTGTGATGATTCAAACAGGAAGTAAGGTGGAAAAGAAGTGTGGTTTAGAATCCCAACTCAAACATCATAAAGCATACTATAAATGGGTGAATATGTAGCTGGGAAACAACTTAGTCACTTGTCTGTCCCTTTGTTGACTTTCACCTTATGTATACCCTTTCACAGAAAACACAATTCTATGTTTCCACTTAACAAGATACAATTATCCTCAGTCCAAATGAAGACTTCCTCTCTTCAAAATCAGTAGAGTAAAAATCTCAACAATCATGGTATCTGCCCCACATAATGTTACCTCATTCTAAATGAAAATTATCTCTAAAAAACTATAAAAAGGTGGAGATAGTAGAAAAAAGTTAATATACACAAATATATATGTATATCCTTAGAAACATAACTAGCAAAGAATGAAATATACATAGCTGCTTCAGTCTTCACTTATGCAAATTGTCATGAGGCTATCACTGATATTTATATCTTCCTTCTTTCACTATCTACTCCAAGTTTCTTCTGCCTCAGCCACAACTTCAGCAAGTCACTATTCTTATCTGGTGAGGTAAGCCAAACTATCAGTCCTGAAATGTCTGAATCCTGTTTTGGTGTGCTCTTCCATTAACTTTTACTACAGGGAAGTAGTAACAGGTGCCCAAAAGATTGCTCTGGGTTTTACTCCCCATTGTGATGTACCAACCCTATTTTCCCTTGGTAATCAAGATCAATTACCCAGGCCAGCAGTAAGCACTTTTGTTGCCTGTTGCTTTAGAAGCATGAGATCCCAAAATAGTTACATGACAGTCTCATATTCAATTCAGTAAATCATTACTGCATCCTCTGGTAGAGGCACTCTATGCTTAGGAAATAAAACTACCAAACCAGAAAAGCTTAAATTTGTGGAGAGAGAAGCAAAAATTCTCACAATGGGCTATTCAATACTACAATAAAAGGAACCATCTGAAACTCCTTGATCTTCAGACCCAAATATTTGACCATATGTAATACATTATCATGTATGGGACTCTAATTCAAAGCATATATTGTATCCCATAAGATAAAACCCTGTTCTTCCAGAATGTTGTCCTCATTTCACCTGTCTATTAGGAAAGCTGTTTCTTGGTGATGAGACATATAGTAAGACAAATTAATTTCATAGGCATCAGTCATATTTTTTGTTGTGACATGAGTTTCTTGATCAGAAACAATGTACAGGATATCTTGATATAATGCTTCCCATAAGTCTATGAATGGTGGTCCCTTTGAGAACTGTGAGCAGGGAAAACAAATGAATATCAGGATTACATGTCAATTTCAGGGTGGACAAATCATGTCAACTCCATAATGGAAGGGTTACAATGTAATCAACCTGACTAAGTGGCTGACAGGTGCCCTCAGGTAATGGAGTCATAACAATGTCTCAGTATTGGTCCCTACTCTTGGTAGGGTAGACACTCAACAGTAGCAGCAATGAGATGAGCTTCATGGGGAGAGATCTCTGTTGTCAGGCCCACCCATAACCTTTACCTCTATATCATGGCTAATCTGTACATGGACCCATTGAACAGATACTGGGGTGGCTGAGAAAATAGGCTTGATGACATCTATAAAAAATGTGTCATTTTGTCTGCGTGATTACTGACAGGCATTAATGAGCATGGACATGAAACACAAATGTCTTCACACTCTACCTATTCAGAAGTGAGGAATAGCTTACAATTAGAACAAGAGAAGCATAGGAAGGTTTGGTGATTTTAGGGAAGTTTAGTAACTTGCCCCAAGTACAAAATAGACATGAGAAGAGCATGGATCCTACCACAAATCTGTTTGATGCTAGCTAACACATCTCTCACTATTCTACAGTGTCTCTAAGGAAGGAAAAAGAACAGAAACCACAGAAAAGGCATAATTACACTATCAATAGAATTTTTAAGAGTTGTTAAAGATGATGGTCAATGCTGCAAATAGTTGCAAAGACCAAGGTATGTGGCAAAAACAAACAAAAAAGAAAAACAACCTAATTGGAAGTCATTCTTCACCTTGAAAGAGAAGTTTTCTTTTCTTTTTTTTTTTTTTTTATTTGGGAAAGGTTGCAAGATTTATTTTTTTAATTAAATTTTATTTTAATTGTTGTTCTTATACAGTCTTCTGTTTTCTACTCCCATCCCATCCCACCACCCCAGCCCTCCCCAGCTCCCTTCCATTTCCACCCCCCCCTAGCTTTTGTCCATATGTCTTTCATACTTGTTGCTCTAATCCCTTCCCCTTTTCCCTGGATATTCCTATCCCTCTCCTCTCTTCTTCTCAGTTTCAGTGTCTTTGGTTATATTTTGCTTGTTTGTTTGTTTTTTTGATTAGGTTCCTGTTAAAGGTGAGATCATCTGGTATTTGTCTCTCACCTCCCGGCTTATTTCGCTTAGCATAATGCTCTCCAGTTCCATCCATGCTGTCGCGAAGGGTAGGAGCTCCTTCTTTCTTTCTGCTGCGTAGA
>PVKU01005853.1:0-115142 GCA_004027475.1 Anoura caudifer | reverse complement strand
AACTATATTTCCTTAAGGACCTGTGTGAGAATTTCTTTGGAGTATATACCCAGGATATACATAGGGTATACATAGACAATAAATCCTCACTGAATGTCATTAATAGGTTCTGAGACTTTATGACAGTAAAACAATATACAAGAAAATCAGTTTTATCATAGGCTAATTGATACAAACAAAAGTTAAGATCTCATGACATTTCATTATTATAAGAAAACAACGCTGAACCAAACAATGTTATTTCCAGGAGGTACTACCAAATTACTCTCTGGAATACCTGCATCAGTTTACACTCCCA
This sequence comes from Anoura caudifer, assembly GCA_004027475.1. Classification (NCBI taxonomy): domain Eukaryota; kingdom Metazoa; phylum Chordata; class Mammalia; order Chiroptera; family Phyllostomidae; genus Anoura; species Anoura caudifer. The sequence goes on along the minus strand of PVKU01005853.1, from coordinate 114,844 downwards.
CACACGGTTTTCCTTTCCCTCACATCCTCATCAGCAGTTGATGATATCTGACTTTGTACATCTTGCCATTCTTATAATGCTTTCTCACTATTTTAATTTTAATTTTTCAAATTATTAGTGCAGTTGAAAAGCTCAATATATTCAAGTTTCCCTTGTGTAAATTCCATTTTTTCTTCTGTTAATTACTCTTCACATCCTTTGGTCATTTTCCTATTGGGTTTACCATCTTTTTTTTTTTTTTAGTTAATAATCTTTTGTTAGTTTTGCACATTTCAACAATATTCTCCTAACTTATCAACCGTCTGTTAATTTTGTATATTCCTGTCTCCTTTGTGTTGCTGACTCTGTATTCAAAGCCGTGAACAGAGTACTCAGACCTTGCTGCATGGTGGGCAGGAAAAGGAAATATCTCACCATGTTCAGTTTCCACAGTTGGAAGTAAGGCCCTATCCCCCTACAAGACTCGCACTAGCAGAGAATCCCTCCAAACAGGATGGGGATTTAGATGCTAAGCAGCCACTACAGTTCACTTCTTTGGGTGTCCAACATCCACATACACCATTCTTCTCATACTTACTCTAAAAAAAAAAATGGTTCCACCTAATACAAAACCTTGTATAACCAAATATGCACACATTCCCTCTCTAAAGGGAGACAGCAAAAATATGTTAGAACACTTTCAGGTGCAAGTAGTATAAAACGCAACTCAAAATGGCTTAAATAATAAATGCAATTTATTGGCGCACATAACTGAGATGTCCATAGGCAGGGCAGACTTCAGGCACGGTCTGATCAGGACTATGGTTCCATTTTGCTGTGTCCCATTTCTCTTGGTTCTGCTTCTTCTATTTGCTAGCTTCATCCTCGGGTAGGCCTTCAGCATGTTCACAAGATGGTAAACAGCAGTGACCAGACTACATACTTCTTTCTTGATATGCAAGGGAAGGGTAGCCACATCTTCCTTCGAAAATGGAAAAGTGCTAAGCTTCAGTAGGATTGGATCATTTATGAACCAGTCATCACTGTGGCAAGCAGGCAAGATTACTCATGTCGGTTAATACCAATAAAGGTCTACATCTAGAGCTGGACGTGGGCTCAAGCCCACTCAGATAGCACTGTTGTTATACAAGGGGGAGGAGAGGCATGGATATTGGAGAACAACCATGAAATCTGCTTAAAGGAGTAAACTAGGGAAAGGAAGCGACGGGGTCCAGGAAAGATCGGTCCGACCCAAGAGTACTGAATGTAGATCCCAGGATGACAGTTGTGCCGCAGGCCTACAGAGCAATCAGTCCAAGTTGGAGCAGGAAGAAGGTATTTGGGGAAAAAGGGAGATTCAAATGATTTTATACTTTCCTTGAGAATTTGGAAAACTTAAAAAGGAGGTAAGTCAGTCAATACAAGGTGAAAAAAAGGCAATTAGAAACTCCAGGTGGGAAAAAAGCGCATAAAAAAGAAATGTAACCCCATTTGTACACTAATTGGAGCTTTAGGAACAACACTGACATGATCATAATAACATAGACAATCTTTAGACTTTTAGAATGACCTGTCAGCAAAGTATGGATGACTTAATTGTAGTTATAGGACAAAATGTAAATGTGATTAACCGTATTAATATAAAAGCAAAAATGATAGAAGTTAAGAGATTGAAAAAGGGAGTATGCACGGATGTGATGCCGCTGAGGAATTCATCTTTCTCTGCACAAGCCTGGAGGTGTCTTGGGTCTTAAAAATATCAGGTATGATGTAAAGTAGGAGTGAGATGTGGGCTGAAAACAGGGAAATTAATTGGAAGGCTGTATATCAAACTGTTAATCCACCCCCTTGTGTACAATTCACAGCAGCCAGGTATCTGCCCATTAGGCAAAAACCAGAGGGTTCTCATCTAAGGAAACTGAATAACCTCAGAGGAGAAAAATCTTAGCATTCTGTCATTCAATGACTCTGCAGCCCCTGATCCTCCTCAAGGAAAGTTTGCCCCCAATCCTCCCCAAGGAATGTCACCGGTTACCTAGCCCTGTCCCCACATACAGAGCCTCCAATCGGATTTTTATTGTCACATTCTTAAATATAAGTAAGCAACCATGGATCATCAGGCATTTGAGAAAATCCTACAAGTTGAAAGAGACCAAAATAAGCAAAGAGGGAAAAACAAATCCAAAGGAAACAGATATTTCAAAGAATCGAAGGAAATATAAAAATACCTCTCTTTCCCAGAGAGACTCAAGATACTAGTGCATCATTTAACAAGAATAGAATACTATAAGAAAGGAAAAGTGAAGGTAGATAGATATTTGGCAATTTTTAAATGTGCTTGTCAAAATGAAAGGAAATGGAATAGAAGACTTGGAAGATAAAATTAAATCTCCCAGAAAATAAGAGATGGAGACATAGGAAAGTAGGGGTGAGGGAAGGAGAAAAAGAGGGAAGTGTAGAACAGATTAAAAGCTACAAACAATAAATTCAAAAGGTCTAACATCCAACTTTAAAAAGTTCCAAGAAAGAACAAAAGACACAGAAGAGAGGAATGTATCAAAGAAATAAGATAAAGAACTTCAAAATGAAGGGACCTAACCAATGACCAGCACAGTGAGTGACAAATCCCCAAACCTAAATACATGATTATAAAATTTCAGAATACGAATGCAATTTAAAAAATTACTTAAAGAGGGGGTAGGTAGTAGAAGTACTTTTCCCTAGTCCTCTCCCCAAGTACAGTTAAAATCCTAGAAGATTATCTATAAACATAAGAAGACTCTAAGGGAAGGAGAGAAGAAGGCAAACCTGTTGGGGACCTTGACAGCAGAGGAGTGACATGGTAGTGAGTACCCTGGGTTTGCTTTTCACCTCACAGCACTCAAGACTTGGTGCTGGAGAAGGTGGCAATGAGATAATAACCGTTCTAAAAAAGTGTGGAGCCTAGACTTCCACCCTCACTGACTATGAAGAGTCACCCCACCTCCTTCCTGCTGGAGTGGTGTCTAAGAAGGTTGAGAGGGGAGCCAGAACTCCCATCCCCTGCCTAAGAGTAATGAAGAAACCCTCCCCCTGGTGCGCCAACAGAGGCTGAGTAGGGATCCTGGACTTCCACATTCACCTGACAGTAACAAGGTAGTGGCCCCTCTTTTGCTGCCAGAACAGCATCTGAGGGGGTAAGCTAAAACAGAATATCAAAATAACATCCAGAGTCTGAAAACGCAATACCCAAAATTCCCCGGTTTCAATAGAAAGTCACTCATCATACCAAGAATCAACTAAATCTCTACTTGAATGAGAAAAGACACTTAACAGACTCCAACACCAAGATAACAGAAATGTTAAAAATTACCTGACAAGGGTTCGCAAGGAACCATCATAAAAATGCCTCAATGTACAATTGCAAACATGCTTAAAATGAGTAAAAAATAGAACCTGTCAATAAAGAAATATAAAATAGAAAGAACCAGCCCTGGCTGGTGTGGCTCAGTGGATTGAGCACTGGTTGCAAACCAAAGGGTCGCTGATTTGATTCCCAGCCAGGCACGTGCCTGGGTTGCGGGCCATGTGCCCAATAGATGACGCTGCAAGTCAACCACAATTGAGGTTTCTCTCCTCTTTCTCCCTCCCTTTCTCTCTGTCTAAAAGTAAATAAATAAAATCTTTTCACAAAGGAAGATATAAAGAACCAAATGGAAATTTTAGAACTGAAAAAAATACAGTAACTAAAACAAAAAGGACAATGAATGGGCTAGCAGAAAAATGGAGAGGACAGAGGAAAGAATCAGTGGACTTGAAGATAGAACAATAGAAATTGCCCAGTCTGGAAAATGGAGAAAAAATAGACTGGAAAAAAGTGAACAGGGACCTGTGAGACTATAACAAAAGATCTAACATTCATGTCACTGGGGAACTAGAAGGACAGAAGAAAAAGAAATGGGAAAAGTCACCTATAAAGCAATAAAACTCAAACTGATATCAGATGTCTTTTTTTTTTTTTTTAAAGGACACTAGAAGAAAGTAGAGCAATGCCTTCAAAGCTCTAAGGGAACCCTGGCTGGTATAGCTAAATGGGTTGAGTGTGGACTGTGAACCAAAGGATCACAGGTTTGATTCCCAGTCAGGACACATACCTGGGTTGCAGGCCAGGTGTTTGGTGGGGGGCATGTGAGAGGCAACCACACCAAAGAGAAAGAGAAAGATGTTTCTCTCCCTCTCTTTCTCTTTCCCTTCCCCTCTCTCTAAAAACAAATAAATAAAACCTCTTTTTTAAAAAAAAACTCTAAGAGAAAATGAAATTGAACCTCAGAACTTATAGCCAAGTATAAGGATGGAATAGATATTTTCAGACATGCGAAGACTCAGGAAGTCTACCTCCTACACAACCTTTCTGAGACAGTTACTTAAGGATGTTCACTATCAAAGCAATGGAAAAAGAAATTAAAACAAAAACCCTGGGAACTAGTAAATAGTGGATATAACCAAGGAAAGCAGTGAAGAAAAGTCCCCAAACATATCAGGCCTAGAGAGTGACTAAGTCCAGATTTGAGATAGGGGATGGAGTGCTCTAGGAATAAAGTCTCTTGGGAGGAAAAAAAGTGGGCTTAATGAAATACTTAATGTAATGGAGATTTTGAAAAGAAAAAATGGAATATGAGATAAAGTAAAATAGTAAAAGAGAAAAAATTATAAACTGGAGGGAAAAATGAAAAACTGCTAAGGAAAACTAAGGAAAAATTATAAAAGTACATTAATTGGTTCTGTAATATTTACAATCATATTAATATAATAACTTTATTGCTTTTCAACTTTTAGAACCAAACTATCAAACTATGGACAAAACACACACACACATGCAAAAACTTACATCAACTTTACAACAGAAAAGACCAGATGACAGAAGTTGGGAGGTTGGCGGTGAGGAAGAAGGCAAGAGGAAAGATATTCTCATCTAACAAAGTTCTGGTCAAGAAATATTGTCTCTGGTTGGTGGAACAAGAAATAAAGGTGTTACCTAAGTTCAGAAAAGTGTCTAATGGAGAAACCAAATTATATTAGAAGCAGGAAGGACAAAAGTTGAACTTGGTGTAAATGACCTAAAAGCTCATCTGTCAGAGCAGGACACCAATGAGCAATGCCTGCAATTGATAAAAGACAAATGCCTGCACAGCACAATAAATATTTAGATATGGATATAACAACCAGGGAAAAAATGGTTACTAATGGTTAAAAGTGGTAGAGGGTGGGGATGTGTGAGACAGCAGATTCTTGCCTTTCATAACGTCCTTTTGTGCTGATTTGAGTTTATTAATTTACTTTCTAAGTAACATCATGTATTACTTCTACTTTTAAAGAAAAATGTATTTAAAATTGATTTTTTAAAACTCAAAATAAACACTCCTGCCCACCACTTACCCCTCTCCTTAAATTCCCTTGTCCCTACAGACCTAATGGCAGCAGAATATAGAAAATTTTGGGAAACCCTCTATCTCTTTTCCTGCTTCTCCCTCAAATGCAGCTCTGGCTGCAGTCCAACTGGAATAATTGTTAGCCCTGTTATACCCACCATTTTGCTGTTTCCCTGTCTCCCAGGCCTGAAAAGCCCTTGCTCCTTATCTCCACCAGTTGGAATCCTCCCTATTCCTCAAGACTCGGCTCAAATTCCACTTCCTCCAGTCTTCCTTAGTCCTCTGGTGGAACTTCTTCATCTGTCCTCCCAGACTTCCAGGCCTTCATTCATTCCTTTAATGGTGACACATGTTTTTCTCCAAGTACCTTATTTACGTTAGCGTTTCATGTCCCAAACCATCTACAAAAGTGATCTCGCTAAAATACCACTCTTGCTGTCACACACCTGCTTCAAATCCCTCAGTGGCTTCACATTGTCCTAGGGTCAAAACTAAGCTTGATTGCCTAGCTTCTGCTACCTCTTCCATGTTGTGGGACAAGTCAGCTCCCTCCCCGCACCCCATAATCCATGCACTTTCACACTCTTCACATAACTTTACTTGGGCAACTCCTCTGCTTAAAATGTTCTTTCACCCTTTTCCACATGTTAAACACCAACTCTTCCTTCAAAAACTAATTCGAACACCCCCTTCTCTATAAAAGCTTTCCCGGGTACTCCTTCTACCCAAGAAGAACCATCTAGTGGTCCTATATTCTGTCGCTGCCTCATCTAGACTTCTGTATATCATCTGTCACACCTGGTGAACTTACCTGTTTACTTACCTGAGTCCTCAATTAGCTGTGAATTCCTATAGTTCAGGGAATATATCTTATCCCCAGAACCTAGCGCAGGGCCTGCCATGCAGTAGGAGGAACTCAATGTATGCTTGCTGAACAAGTGGATGGAAAAGTGATGACTGAGTAAATATAGGAAAGAACAAATGAGCAAATGAATAGATGCTTACAGTAGTTCACGAATGAATTAGTGAATGAATGAGTTTATGCATGAATAAGTGAATAAATGATGAGTAGATAGATGAATGAAAAAAAGAAGCCAATAAGTAAATGAATGAAAAGTGCCTGTACCTGTGCCAGCGAGGGAATGAGAGAGGGAATGAGTGAATGCCCACCTCCGTGTCTTGGTTCAAACCCAGCCGGAAGACTTTCTGCCCCGCTTTCCACCCATCTGAAGTGCACAGCACCGTTTTAACGTCTTTCTTATTACAAGGAAGAGAGACACTCAGGTTGGAGATGGAGATTTATTGAAGCATTCACAGTGCAATAAGGAAGTTAAAAACAGCTACCCAGGCAGCCTCACAGAAGAGCAGAAACTTGAACATGGTTCATGATCCAAAGCAGCTCTGGAGCCTGGCTTATCTTGTCACCCCCTCAGCTGCAGGCATCTGTTGCTCCTTTCTCTAGTGCTTCCCAAAATGGTGACTCAACTTCTTTCTGGCTGTATTTACACTCCTACTGCCACTGACTACCTTTATTCTGCTCCCCTCCTCACTACCCTGGGGCCTTTGGGGCCTCACAGCTTCTATGTCTCTTGTCACCTGCAGCGTCCTGGCTTCTGGGGTTTCAGTTCCAAATAGTCCTTCTCTGCTTGCTTGGTAGCTGCTGCCGCCTCTTCAATTCTTGTTGCCTTGCTGCCCCGTGGTTCCAGCTACGCTGTGGCTCCCACAGCCTCATCACTTCTGCTGCCTTGTGGATACTGTCTATCCAAGCCCTCTGCTGCTGTATGAATCTCATGGATTCAGGGTGTTGTCTCAGTTCTGGTCCTTCATGGCTCCTTTTGCTTCATGGCTTCTGCTACCTTGTGGCCCCATGTTCTCATGATACAAATGTCTTAAGGTTTCTGCAGCTTTCTCCTTGCGTTTGCTGTTTAGTTTCTGGCATCCCACACCCACCACCACTTCTGCTGCATGAAAATCTAATTGTTCACTTCTGAATGCTTCACATTCAGCCTCCCCGTCATTCGATAAGCCATCCCTATGAGGCAGAGTTCTTACACCAGTAAGAAAGGCCACTGGCCAGCCTAGGGATTAGATGTCCTTGAGTCAGATACTATCCTAACCTAACCATGAGGGGCCAGAGTTGTGAGGTCACATGGTACAGAGCATGGCAACTCATGCTTAAGAAACCCCTTAGAAGGGGCTGTGGGCATGGCAGTTTTGATGAGGGTTTCCAGAAGCGGGCAGTGCAATGGGAAAGCTTCTTGTTTGCTCTCTCCAGGTATGGGCTTTCAAGGCCAACCTAAGTCTCATTTTCTCTATGGCCACCTCTGCCTGTCCTGATCTTCAGTGAGGTACATGTGGAAAGGGAACTTAGGTTCTAGTTCTGGCTCCAACACTTCCTAATAGTGAGACCTTGGGGAAGTTCCTTCCCCTCCAAGTACCTCAGGAGGGGGTTGGACAAAATCTCTAAGTTCCCTTACTGGTCTGACATCTGGGCATCAGACTTTAGGTTACTGTGTGAGGGATGTGAGTCTTACCTGGGGAAGGCATCAAAAACACCTCTTGATGTGGCTCAGTGGGTTGAGTGCTGGCCTGCAAACCAAAGGGTCACTGGTTCAATTCTCAGTCTAGGGCACATGCCTGGGTTGCAGGCCAGGTCCCCGGTAGGGGGTGTGTGAGAGGCAACCACACATTGATGTTTCTCTCCTTCTCTTTTTCCCTCCCTTCCCCTCTCTAGAAAAATAAATAAAATCTAAAATAAAATATTTGAAAAACACCTTGAGGTAGGAAAGAGGAATCAGAGTTCTGGCTTGGAAGAGCCTCACTGTACACAGGAAGTGTTGAGCCAAGATTTACTGAACTGGATGAGTGAATCAATGGCTGGGAAGTGGGGAGACCACACAGCACACAGAGGATATTTGACTAAGTTGGGAGAGGAGTTGCAGTTACTGAGGAGTCTGAAAGGAGATTCTGATTCAGATAGATGAGGAAGAATTACTGGGATAGGGTGGGAAGCTTGGCTATTAATCGGTAGCCATTCTCTCCCCAGTCACCTCCCACACCCAATAATCAGTCACCAAGTCTGCTTCATCATCGTCCCGTAGCAGCTCACACCTTACCCATTCCCACCGTCCCTGCCCTTGAGTAGGCCTCCAGGGATTTTCAACAGTTTCCCAACTAATCTCCCTGTCTCCTCTCCCTCACAAATGCAGTCATTGATGCATTCATTCACTCTAATACTATTTATTACGTGTCTACTTGGGGTCCGGCACTGCAATTTTGCTGGGACTATAACCGTAGAAAGATAACCCTGGGCCCACCCTTCTGCTTACAGCTTTTTCAGAGAGACAAAATAAGCACGTATGATACACTGTGAGGACTGAACAGGAAAACAACAGGCGTGTAGCATACAGCATGAGCACCTAACCTGATCCATTCCACACTGGCTGGCCAGAAAGGGGTTGCTAAATTCACATCTGGCTGAGTCTGCCCTGCTTAAAACCACTCCATGGCCTCCACAGCCCCCACTACCCTCATGCGCCAGTTCAAAGCTGGCTGCACCCTACACTCGTGTGCTGACCTTCATAGTCACTCAGGATTCTGAGGCCCCACCCCAGTTACTGGAACTGAACTTTTAGAGGGTAGGTTCAGGATGCCCCATGTGTTTCTGGGGCACAGCCAGTTTGGGAACCACACTGTCCCATGACATGAAGCTGGGCTCTGTAGCCAGGATCTTAGGCTTCAAATCGGGCCCCCAGACCTCTGCAGCTTCAATCCCCACCGCTCTTCCCCACCCCAGGAAACCCTACGCTTCAGTATTTCTGGATTGCTTTGCTGTTTCTTGCCTTCGGGTCTTTGTGCATACATTCCCACTTCCTGGAAATTCCTACCAGTCCCTCAAGATTCAGCTCAGGTCTTACCTCCTAGACTACATGCCACCATCCCTGAGCCTCTCCCTAAGTTAGATGTCCCCCCTTTTCCATGCTGCCCTCAGAACACTGGTCACACTGACACTATATGGTTAATGGTAGTTTTCTGCATTGCCTCCCCAACTGGAAAGTGAGCTCCTCCAAGGCAAGATAAAGATTTGGCTCATCTTTGTGTTCTTGGTGTGAAACACAATTCTCAGAGTGATGTGCCCAATTACAAGTAGACACTGTCGTGGAAGTACCCCCCTTTAAAAAAAAAAAAAAAAAAAAAAGCTTTATTTTTAGAGAGAGGGGAAGGGAAAGAAAAAAGGAGAGAAACATCAATGTGTGGTTGTCCCTCACATACCCGCTACTGGGGACCTGGTCCGAAACTCAGGGCATGTGCCCTGACTGGGAATCAAACTAGTGACCCTTTGGCTCCCAGGACCATGCTCAATCCACAAAGCTACACCAGCCAGGGTGTGGAGGTACTCGTCAACAACCTAGATGAAGGCTGCAAGGTCCAGAGTGTTAAGAGACTCAACCCCATGTTCTCCAAGGAGCCTTAAGTCTGCGACTCACATTCAGCTTCCAGTTGGAAATACCCAGTTCTGCGCCCACCCCCGCCAGCACAGCTTCACTGAGCACGTGTTGTCTTGTGATGACCTGAGGTAGTCCGCACAATGGGGAGGCACTGGGCAAGCAGCAAAGACTCAAGTTGAACTCTAGGCTCTGACACTGAAACACTCAGATGTCATCAGACAAGTCATCTCCCCTCTCTGACCGTCAGGAGTCAGGATTTAGGATCCGTTTAGCATTTGTATTCCTGTGCTCCAGGGCCTTAGCCCGTGACCCTTTTCTACCCAGTGAGGTAGGGATTTGTTGTCTAGATCAGTGATTTTCAACCAGTGTGCCACAAAAATTTTTAAAACATGCAACACCTATTTAACTGACCTCTTTTCCCTTAGACTGTCAAATAAAAAAGTTACAACAGCCAACACAATAGCTGTCCGGTGTGAATGAACCAAAATTATACCTATTTTGTGTCAGATCAGCAAAAAGTATATTTCTTGGTTTGCTACAGAATTTTAGGAATTAGTTTATGCGTGCCGTGAGATGAAACAGGTTGAAAATCGCTGATCTATTTTCCACACCACACTGAACGAGATTCCCAGGGTGGGACCAGAGCAAGGAGCACCAAGTCCTTTGGTTGTGGAGGTGCAGAAGGAAACTGCTGCTTTCGATTATAAACCCTCCTGTACTGCTTTCCAACCTGTGTATTGTTGTATCGCTTTGATTTTTAAAAAGAAGCTTCACAAGGGATTCAAGTCCAAGGCAAGGTTGATAACTACCCTCTCTGTGGGGAAACCCCAAGACTGAATTGGAGGGCCAGAATTCAAACCCTCACTGTTACCCAGCAGCCAGGTCACCTATCCTTCCTGGGCCTCAGTTTCCCCACCCACAAATGGAGGTAACAGCAATCACTACCTTCAAAAGCCTGTGCTCATCACTGCCAAATGGCTTCAAACACATTTCATCTTTCTTACACTGCTGCAAGATGGGCCTCTGCTATCTCCTTCCCTGTGTGAGGAAACTGAGGTTCACACAGGTGAAATAATGGGCTCAAGTTTCTATAGCTGAGATTTGAACCAGCACAACTCCCAAACTGTGTCCTTCCAGAGATACCAGCACTCCCCAAACTGGCCCACTGGTGATATGGGTCTTCTTTGATTGAACACAGACAAATTTGTTTTGTTAGTACGCCTTTTAATATGTATTAAAAAAACACCAAGCACATAAAACCTGTGATTTCATGGATATCACTACTTATGATGAAATGGAAGTTGATAATGATGTTAAATCCAAGACAATCTCCAAGAAAATTATTGAGTAAATAGTACAGGAGGGTAATTTGGAAGTAAGTATTAAAAACAAAAATATAAATAGCCTATGACTCATTTGACTCAACCCCTAGGAATCCATTGTAGGTAAATTTCACACATGCACACACGATACCCCTATGTAGTATTTTGTAATATCAAAAACAGAAAAGTCTTACTATCACAAGAGAAATGGGTAAAATTTGATAGAGTCCTATGATGACAATCTATACAGCAATTACAAAGGATGATCTGAACCTACTAGCGACATGCATAGATTTCAAAAATATTAAGCTGAGAAAGCAAACTGCAGAATGTCTCCATAAACTGTCTGCAGTAAACATAGTAATATTTCCAATGATCTTATGTATGGGAAAGTTTTCAAGGTCTAGACAGATACACAACAGAACAGCAGTTAAGGGAGGGAGGGGAAATGGTAGTCAAATGAGGCTAGTTTTATTTGCAATAATGTAATCCTTAAAAAAGAGAGTAGATTCATGTATTACTTAATTGGAACTGCCTTAACTTGCCGAAGACACAAATGCAGTTACAGGCCAGGGCAAGGGGACGGCCTGACGGCGTGCGAACCAGAGAACCACCCCTGCGCAGTCCCTGCAGCTAAAGCAGTTAGTTCCCCAAACATCACTTGTGTTTGGCTGAGGCATGGCCCAGGCACCCAGTTAACATACATGATTGAAACTATAGGCTTCCTTAGGCCCTCCACGTACCCAGTAAACCCCATCAGTGCTCTGGAACTTTCCTAGTAACCGGGGCATTTGGCATCTCCCAGATCTGGAGGCGCCTTCTGTCCCAAACTACCATCGGAAACCCCCAGGGATCCAGGCACAAGAGGACCGCCCTCTGAGGGTTAAGCACCTCATGGATTCCAAGCACGGATAAGGCATCCAGTGAGAAGCTTGACATTAAATCCAAAGAGGTAGGTAACATTGTTAGGTGAGGAAACAGGCACAGAAAGGCCAAATGACTTGCCCAATGCCAAACTAATAAGGGATAAAATATGGGACTAGAACATACAATTGTCTGTCCCCAGAGCCCAGGCTCTGTTCCTAGTGCCTGACCATATCCTGCTGACTTATCAAGGTTCAGCTCAAATGTGCCGTTCTCCAGGAAGCCTGGAGGTGATCATCCTCTTCTTGAATTCAAAGTGCCCATACATGATTCAGTTAACCACAGGAACTCATGAACCTACTACATCTCCTTAGGAGGGATCATGTCTGATTCAGCTCTGCATTCCTACCAGAGAGCCTGACAAATAGTGTTTAGTATGCATTTGATAAATACATGAATAAATGAAAAAATGAAAATACAAACAAGTGAATGCATGCAGTTCCATGTGACTGCCTGACTCCTTCCTATGAGGCACTGAATATCTATGCCCAGCTGGGAGGTGCAGTCATACTAAGCTCTGTTGGAGTCAAATTTAACCTAGGCTCCTAAGATGAATCCGCAGTATCTTTATTATTTTGCAAACACACCCACATGCGTGTGCGCGCACACACACACTTACCCCCACACACACACGCAGAATGCAAGGGGTCCCCCAGACCCATGATTATGGATGGTGGAAAGGGATGTCTGGGAGTGGGAAAAGTGGGAAGGGGCAGCTGGCCCTGTTCAGCTCAGCACTTCCTTCCAGAGGCCAGGATGCTCCCTGTAGCTCAGTTTTTGCTCCAGACCTAACATCACCTCCGTTCCTCTTTGCACTGGACAGCAGTGCCCAAATGCCGTGACTATAGCAGACAGACACAGGAGGCAGGGGAAGGCTCGGAGACAAATATCCAGAGATTAGGAGATGGGCAGCTCTGGGATTGACAGGGCAGGAGGGCAGAAGTACTACTGCTCATTGGGATTGGGGTTGGCATCTGGGTACTTGGTGAGGTCAAAGGTCAGGACTTTGCTGATCACACAGTCTCCTTGCTGGAGGAGGGAGAGAAAGAAACAAGACATTAACAGGGGTCTAGCTTCCTAGACCTGGAGGCCTCAAACCCTCCTCCCTACATACCTGCCCAAAGTCCAAGCAATGCTTCTCTTTGTGTGTGAGGGGATGTGCTTGGTCCCATGTGCCTTCTCTCCCTGCCTACCTCTGCATGCCCCTCCTTTTCTCTGCCATGTGGGTGCCTCTGCCTGGCCTTTCTACCTCAACCCAATTGCCATGGCCCTGCCCAGCTCGGCTGGGTAAGCCTCTGGGGCAAAGCTCCAACAGGCCCAGATGGCCGTTAAGGTGTCTATGCTTCCTGGCCCCCGTGCCCCTCCACTTCGGCCTCCCCTTCCTGCCCTGGGGAGTCAGGCAGGGAATGGGGCTGGCTTCTGAGCCAGGCCCGCTCTACCTCAGGGTAGACGCCAATGAGGCTCTCAGCCTTGGTGTAGAATTCCTCCTTGAGAGAGATAACGATGGCCTGGAAGTTGCAGGTCGACTGCTCCTTGATGTAATTGGCCACCTGTGGAAGGGGCCACCAACACTTAGTAGGGCTGAGGTCCTAGCACTGTGCCTTGTGTTCCCCAGTCAGAGCCAGAGGCAGAAGCAGGAGTATTGGGGGAAGAGATACTGAGAAGAGGCCGCTGACTAGCACGGAATGAATGACCCAGGGCCCAACCTCCCCAGCATAGAGAGCAAGCAGCAGGAACAGCTAGGGTACACTTGGCAGCTGCTCCCCAAAACCCAGCCCCCACCGAGGGGCCTCCATCCCAGGCCCTGCTTTCCCTGGACCCACCTTGCCAATGTTGGTGTTATCTAGGGCGGCATCGATCTCATCCAAGACGAAGAAGGGGGCTGGCTTGTAGCTGGGAGAGAACCAGAAGGCGAGCTGACACCAATGGGGTATGGGTGGGGCAGGCCAGCGTCAGGGTCCATCATGCAGGCCAGCCACCCCCCGGCTTCTTCAGAGACTAAACATCCCAGGCCTTAATGTTCCCTGAGCCCCTAAAGGCCAAGAGAACAACTGCACCCTCCTCTGCATCCAACCCTGCACTCCTGGACCCTGTGGAACCAGAAGACATGGTGCTCTCCAGAGCCTTCAGGCTGGCTGGTGAGATACAGCTGTCCTAGACTCTAGCCATACTGACCAGGCAACCTAGAGGCCCGCCTCACCCATCCCGTGCTGTGCTGTCACGTCTCCTTGCCTGTATGCACGCTGTGCCCTCCGCCTGGGACGCCCACTCATCTGTCTGACCAATTTCTACTCATTCTTTACATTTCCTGCCCCAGTGTTACCTAGCCTACCTTTGACAGCCTTCCCTGGCCACCCACACCCTTCTCCAGACTGGGTTGCTGTCTCTCCTCTGTGCATCCATAGCACACAGGCTCATCTGGTTACAACAATTAGCCGCTAGCTGTTTACATATCTGGCTTCCACTAGACCAAGAGCTCCTTGAGGACAGAGACCATGTCTCAGACATCTGTGTCCCTAAACACCCCCACCCCCCCCGTCCCCCGAGTCTGGTACAGAGCAGCCATCAAGAAACATTCGCTGAATGACTCTGTACAATCAAGCACTAGGTTGTGGGGGTCAGATTCCAGTACTGAGGAAGGTCAAGCTATGCCACAGTGGTCAAAGCAGGCTTCCTCAAGGAACAGGAGGAGAATGGGACCTGAAGGGGTGTGAGTGACAGTCAAGCCAGAGTTGCATGGAGAGGGCTGATTGGCCTGCAACCGTGTGAGCAACAGCCTGGCGGTGGGACTGAATACGTACAAGGGCCAGTGAGGGCATGCTGAGTGCATGAGGGTGGACGGGGAAGACAGGTCCAGGAAACAAGACCACATGTGTTGTAGGCAGAGAAACCGGGATGCTATCCAGATTCCCCCAGAACACCTTTACCCCTCAGATCTCTGCACATCCTTGGGCCCCAGAGCCTCCAGCAGCCTCAGTTCAGTCCCTCTGCCAACTGCCATGGAGGGCCCAGCCTTACCTATGAATGGCAAAGAGCAGGGCCAGAGCTGCCACTGTTTTCTCTCCCCCTGACAAGTTGTCCATAGGGCGGAACCGTTTGCCAGGGGCCACGCAGTTGTAGTTGATGCCATCCAAATAGGGCTCCTCAGGGTTTTCAGGGCCCAGAAAAGCCTAGGGGCAAGGCAGATGGGTGAGGGTCGGGGTCAGGGTCTGCATGGGGATGGGGATAGGAAGCATAGATGGGAAGGTGACTGAAGATAATAAGCAGTTGGTTGGGTAAGGGGCTGCAGCCTACCTGGGCACTGCTGTTGCGGGACAGAGCCTTATATATCTCGTCAATGTTGGTGGCCACAGATTCAAAACAAGCATTGAAGCGGTCAAAGCGCTCCTTCTTTATCTGTTCGAATGCCTGCTTGGCCTTCTTGGCTCGCTTTCGGGCTGCCTCAAACTCTGCCACAAGGGAAAGACAGGTGACTCCTCAGTGCCTGGGCTCTGCCAAGGCTGAGGAACAAGCTCTGTCTGACAGGGATGACCTGCAAATGACAATCCACCGAGCAGGAATATCCCAGAGAGGGAGAGATGAATGCCTGGGGAAGACTGCCAGGAAGACGGTACCTCAACCAGCTGTATCCAGCAGGCTGGCCGACACAGTGCCAAGAAAGAAACACAGCCTTGGAGCCGCACAAACACGATTCTTCCCCGGGCTCTACCACCACCAGCTGTGCAACCTTGACAGGGGATTCTCTCTCTCTCTGAACCTTAGCAGTTTTCCATTTTATAAAACAGGTGTGAAGCCCTGACTGGTGACTCAGTGGGTTGGGCATTGTTCCGCAAACTGAAAGGTCACTGGTTTGATCCCCAGTTGGGGCACGTGAAAGGGGCAACTGATTGATGTTTCTCTCTCACAGTGTTGTTGTTTCTCTCCCTTTCTCCCTTCCCCTCTCTGTAAAAAAATTAAAAAAATCTTAAAACAAACAAAAACAAACAAACAAAAAAAAAAAAAAAAAAAACAGGTGTGGTAACCCCTACTGTTCAGGCCTGTTGGGCATTTCAAGTGAGAAAGCATGTAAAAACGGGAGCTGCCAAGGTGTATGTTCACAACAGGCCCTGGCCGTGCCACCAACCTCCTGTCTTCATCTTAGGTCCATGTAAAAGGGGGAAAGCCTACCATCTGAGGTCTCCTGGAACTTGTCTCGGACACTTTCCAGCTTTTCCATGGCCTTCATGTTGGGGGCAGCAATCCGCTGCAGCACACTCTGCTGCTCATTTAGTTTCTGCTGCAGTGTATTCATCTCCTGCTTGATCTCCTCCTCAGCCTGGGCATCCTGTAAATCCCAGGCCCAACAACATCAAGAAGGGCCAGGTCCCCAAGCCCGGGCCCCCACAGAGATGCTTGACTGCATGGGGACACACTCCTGAGGAGAAGGCAGATTCTTCGGTTCCTCCCATAGTAACCATTCCCACCATCCCTGGAAATTACAGGCTGATGCTGCTTTCTCATCCCTAGCCCTTCCCCCAAGTCCTGTCTACTTCTCCACCTCTCAAGAGCAGCAGCTGGTGGTGCCCCTTTCTGGCTCTCAGCCCAGGCCATTAGCCAGCCCCCTCTCAGGGTGACCTGGAGGCTCCTGCACAGGCTGGCCTGGACTCTACAATAAATAAGGCAATGCACGTTTTCTGCCCTAATCACTACATCTGAGCAAATTCCATTTGAATCCAGTTTTACCTTGTAGGGATTTTGCCTGTAGGTTTTATGGATAAGTACCCTTCTGCAACGTTGAGCGAATACATATTTACGGAATGCCGGCCAAGTGCCAGGCACTGGGGCCCTCAGATCCTGTGAGCCATGGTTCCTGCGCTCACAGAGCCTGTGGACTAACAGAGGAATGCATAGAAGTAAACAATGAGAACACCATATGGTGATACCAAAACTACACCAAACAGACATGTGGGGTCAGCACACAGGAAGATCACCTAACTCCGACTCCGGGGCTGCATGTGTCTTAGAAAAGCCCTTCTGAAGATGTAGGATACATTATAAGTGAAATATGGAAGGTATACAATACAACGCTATCTTTTATCTGAGAGAAGGAATATGAATATATTTGTGTACAAATATATTCGTGTTTTAAAAGTACAACAGCAAAACAAGGATAATCCAAAAACGAATTAAAATGGTTACCCAAAGAGGAAGAGTGGTGAAGGGCACAGGACAGGAAGCTAATTTCTCTTCATGGACCTTGTGCTATACTTTTGGTTTTAGAATGATATGAAGACTACATAATCATAAGAAAATGGAATCAAAATGTGAAAAACGCTGGGTAAGAAAAAAGTGTTGGGGAACAAGATGTTCACAAGGTGCTAAAGAATCACCCTAAAGATTACTAACTATTTACAAAGTTGAAAGTGTATGTTTAGTGTTGAGAAATCTGACAATTGAGACCTTAACTGAGGACCAAACTTAGCATCACAAACATGAGACACCCTAACATTATATGGTCCCCGGCATAGTGCAATACAAAGCACAAAGCCTCACCAAGGAAATGTTCTTGCCAAAAACTTACTTAACCCAAATCCATCAAGCCCCCGGACTAGATCAAACTTCCAACTCACAGGAAAAATAAGTTCCGCAACAGTGAAAATGAACCAACATGCCCATCACATATGCATTCTTCAAGGCAACAGGAAAAAAAGACAAAATATAGACCCTTCAAAAGATCAATGTTATGGAAAAAAAAGTGAGGGGAATGCTCTATGTTCAAAGAAACTAAAGAGAAAGAACAACCAAAAGCAATACAGCACCGTATCACAGCTGTGCAAGAGAAACATCGATTGGTTGCCTATTGCGCGCCCCCTCCCCCCAACTGGGGACCTCGCCTGCAACCCAGGCATGTGCCCTGACTGGGAATCGAACCAGAGACCTTTCAGTTCGCAGGCCAGCATTCAATCCACTGAGCCACACCAGCCAGGGTGAATATGGGCAAGTTATTAAATATGAAATTAGGTGTAATATGGAGTTGTAGTTATGGAGGAGAATCTCTTGTTCTCAGCATGCCGAAGTACTTAGAGTTGAAGTCTGCAACTTCCTTCATATGGTTCAGCAAAAACAAAACAAGTGTGCCGTACGGAGGGAGGGAATCAAGATGAGAGAGAAAGCAGACTGAAAAAATTTCATTGGTGAACTCACGGTAAAAGGCATATGGATGTTCACTATACTGTTGTTTCAATTTTTCTATAGGCGTGAACATTTTTAAAATTAAAGTTGGGAAAAATAAAATACTCAGAAAGAGAAATCCCTTAAAAACTGAAAACTAAACAAAGAAACCTGACTATACATTAAATTGATTAAACACTCAGAATTCTTTCAAATTACTTTAAAACACAGAAACACAAGCGTGCATGCTGAATGAGCTATTAGCTTAGCAACAAAGAAAGGCAGGGAAATCTTAAACACCATTCAATAATTAAAGTATTACTAATAGTATTTTATTGTGATTTCCAAACTGTTACAGAAGAGGATAAAGTAAATATGTTACTACGTTAGTGTTGCTAGGAACCAAGATTTTTAGCAAGAGTAACTGGAGACTCAAACATAAAATCAATGATGTTGAACTTTGAGAATAACAATTTAAATTGCAAGTATAAATATAAACTCATGACACATCTTCCTTCAAAATAAAAAAAAATGCATTTTGTAGCCCAGTCTACCAAAAAGTTCTAGAAGCACCAAGCAACCCAGCAGTCAGGAGCACTGAAGTGTGCAGATGGCCATCACTAAGTAATAAGCATTTTCTACTAAGAGAAGTTAGAGCTTTGCAGAGAAATGGCTAACTCCAAGTCTTGGGGTAGAAAATGTAGAAGAGGAACCTGGCAAGACCAGGGAGGAGGGAAAGGAGTATGTAAGACTGAAAGAGTTGTGCCAAAATGACTCCGAAACCAATTTGAATGAGCTCCCACTGGCCAAAGATGTGACAACTTGATCAGTAAGAATAATCACCACCATAGGATGCAACACATCAAATGTGTTTAAACCCATTAAGTTCCTACAATTCAGTGGACAAATCTTGAGAATGCCACAGAAACAGCTCATTATTGTATAAAATGGTAATAAAGGGAAAGAATCAAGCGTACCTATCTTGCCTCTCCTGTACAAACTGTACTTCAGGGTAATCATATAATTGATGAGAGGAAATCTCTCTCTATAGCAGTCCAGCTAATAAACAAAGAAGAAATTATCTCTTTTGACAAACACATTCTGAAATATTTACAAACCAAATGACACGATGTCCAGAATTTATTTTTAAATAACCTGGGGGTGAGAAAGAAGGAACAAGGGAATGGATGGGGTTGCACGTTGAGACAGGTCTGGCCACGAGCTGGTAACTGCTGAAACGGGCCATGGTGACATAGGACAGCACTGTACTGTTTTACTTATGCATATGAAATTTTCCATAATAAAATTCTGAACTAAGGACACACATACACACACAAAAAAAACAACTTGAAGTGGCTCCCACTGGCCAAGGACGGGACGCTCTGCACATCGAAAAGGAAAATAACTCCAACAGACTGAAACAGAGCCAAATATATTTAAATACTTGTGTTTATAATAAACACAAATTAAAAACCTCATTGGTCATCTTTAAAAGTTATAACAGCAACCAACGGCAACCAACTCATTGTAAGAGCTGGTAAATAAAGGAGAAGAATTAAGTATTGATCCTACATTTTCTATACTAACTGTATTTCAAGGGAATTAAATAGCTGATGTGAGAAAGCTCTTTTTAGATATCCAATTAATAAGTGGAGGAGGAATTAAAGAATTAAAAAATTACCATTTTGAAAGCCCAGGGATCTAGGCAGTGACCATGAAGAGCTGCTAACCCCAGCGAGGGAAAGACTGGGAACTTCATAAATACAACAGGGCTCACACCACCTGGACCTAGTGATCATGACTGTTTTTCTTTTTTCAAATACAAAAAAATGCAGAGAATATAATGAACTCCCCTGATCTATTACCCAGCTTCAATAATTATCAATTCATGGCAAATACTCTGCCATCTATACCCAATTCCTCTCTATAGTCAATTATTCTAAAACACATCTCAGCTGTGACTGGTATGGCTCAGTGGATTGAGCGCTAGCCTGTGAACGAAAGGGCCACAGGTTCAATTCCCAGTCAGGGCACATGCCTGGCTTGCGGGCCAGGTCCCCAGTATGGGGTGGGTTAGAGACAACCACACACTGATGGTTCTCCCCATCTCTTTTTCCCTCCTTTCCCCTCTCTTTAAAAATAAATAAAGTCTTTTAAAAAAATCTCAGACATATCATCTACAAATACTTCAATATGTAGCTCTAACACTGGGTGTCTGAATCTCAGCATTACTGACGTTTTGGGCCAGATGAATGTCTAGCAACACCCCCAGATGCCGGCAGTAACCTCTGCTGCAGTTGTAACAAGTACATGTGACAGGTATCTCCAGACATTACTGAACATGCCCCAGGAATGCAAAACCCACCCCACCCCACCCTAATTTTGAACCACTGTTGTAAAAGACAGGACAGTTTAAAATAAAACCCAATACCATTGACTCACCTAAAAATATTAGCAGCAATTCCTCAACACCATAAATTATCTAGTCTGCGTTCAAATCATCCTGATTGTTTTATTAAAAAAAATTTTTTACAGGTTTTTCAAAGCAAGTTCCAAATAAGGTATACACATTGCAACTGGATGATATGTCTCTTAAACCTCATTTAACCTAAAAGTTCCCCTTCCTCTCTATTCTTTGGATTCAAGGGAGGGCTACAGATTCCAATTGGCTGATTTATCTCCTATAGTCTATAAAAGTCCTCCCTCTGCATTTTTCTTTCTTCCCATTTATTTATGGAAGAGAACAGATCTTTTGTCCTTTAGTTTCCCAGTCTGGATTTAGCTGAATGCATCCCTGAGCTTTTATTTAACATGTTCCTCTGGCACCAGTGTTTCTTATAACGGGGGGATATAAAAGCTTGATCAGATTCTTGAGTTTTTGACAAGTATGTTTCACAAGCAATGGTGAGCACTGATCAATCTTGTTACAAAGATGGGACTGGCATTCAGTGTCCACTGACGCGATGCAGAAGGAAGTTCACAAGTACACAGCACCAACCAGGGTATATTCTTGTCAAAAATTAAAAATGAACCTGAATCCAATCAAAACCTAGATTTAAGCACCAATGTACAGGAAATACAGGGAAGGGAAGAACATGTTAAATAACATCATGAGACATAATCAGCCAAATTCAGAATGTAGGAAATTGTGCAGGTCCAATGACCCAGTTTCTTCCATAAATAGGCAGAAAAAAAATACAAAGGGATAAGAAAATGTTATAGACTAGAAGAGACCAATTGCAACATATGGACCTCACTTGAATCCTGATTTAAACATAGAAATTGTGCAAAAAAAGAAAAAAAGATGTTTATGGGACATTCATGGAAATCTAAACATTTACTAAGTATTAGACCGTTACAGAGTTGTTGGCAAAATTATTTTTGGCATAATACTGTGGTTACATTTTTAAAAGAGTCCTTCTGTGAATGGAATAATACCTGGAATTTGATTTAAATAAAACAGGCCAATGGGAAGAGGGAAGGATATAAAAAACAAGACTGACCATATGTTGCTCATTGCTGCAGCAGGGTGATGGTATCTGGGGGTTTGTTATGGCATTCTCTATACTTCTGTGTGTACTTGAAAATTTCCATAAAAAGTTAAAAAAAAAATCAAGTCCCCTTGACTACAATGATGGATTGGAAAGCATCAGAATCTATTTAGGAGGCTCCTCCATGTGAGAGGTGAAAGTGGCCTGTACTAGTGGGACCAGAAAAAAGAGAATTCAACAGATATTTGGGAGATAAAATAGGGCTTGGTAATTCACTGAATAGGCAGAGTGAGAGAGGGAATCAAGGATGGGGCTCGGATTTCTGGTTTGAACCTGTGGCTGGCTCTGAGAAGAAGGGGCAGATTTGGGGAGGAGGGCTGGGCTGTGAGGTACCCATGGGACCTAGCATAGAGATGGCAGCTGAAGGCAGGGGAGTGAAAGAACAAGCCAGGATGAGAGAAGGCCAACTGAGAAGGAAAGAATGCCTGGGAATGAGCACTAAGGTCTGTCTGTTCTGTGTGTGTGAATCAGGCCTAAGAAGCATCCATGCATGGAAGGGGAAGATGAGCAGCAGGTGGGACAGGCACACATGAGGGCAGGGGACAAGATGTGCAGGCATCTGCACGTAAGGGGAAGCCCTGGATCAAAACTCAAGCCTCCCTCTCTTGCCAGCTTGCCCTTCTTTCTGGTCCCGGTCTCCAGATGGCCCCCAGATGAGTTGACCTTCTCTCTGGATGGCTGGGAAGATGTCCCCCACCCCCGAAGCCAATGCTCACCTTCAGATCCTCACACAGGTCACCGTAGTCAATTTCGATGAGGGCCTCTCGGGCATAGATACTGGAAGTTCGCTGGGAACCACTCACAGAATCCTCCCCCTGGGAGCTACCCTGCAATGGCAACAGGGAGTGGAATGAAGCAGACTGGCAATGAGAGGGCCCCTCTTTGAAGGAGCTGGGAGGCTCCTTTGCAGCCTTCAATGACTGAGAAAGCACCTAGGAGCAAGACAATAGCTTTGAGAGCAAAAGATCCGAGTTCAAAATTAGGCTCTATCCCTGCCGAGGGTGTGATCCTGGGCAAGTCATGCTGATGGAATCAAGTTCTCTCATCCGTTAATGTGGGGCAATGCCTGCCCGGCAGAGCTGTCGTTTGGATTAGGGGTAATTATGTCATGCGATACCATGAGGCCTGGTGCATTTCTGGTGTTCGAAATATTTTACTGAATTAAACTGAAATGCTCTTTTGGAGGGGAGGGAGAAAGACATGTGGGACTGATATACATGTCCAGGTAGAAGACAAAACCTATGCAAACCTCCTCTCAGTAACATTCCCACCTCTTGATATCAATCTCCACTTTCAATGGATAAAATGCCTTGGCTCCTTTATCAGCTAGTGTCCCTCCCTTTACTATAACTAAGCTTCATCTTCTCTGCACTGCTGATGTCCCTTACCCAACCCTCTCCTGGCCAACCTCCCTCACTGCAGCTAAGCTATTTCTCCTCAGGTCCTCCAGCTTCCACCTTCCTTTCCTTTTGGCTAATTCCCCTCAACTCCTACCCTACCAATATCTATCACCTTTGGAGCTAACCTAGCTCAAGTTCTAAGGTTAATGAATGATTACGTTCTCCTCACCTACCTACCGCCTACTGATATAGGGCTCTACCTGCGATGCAGATTCCCTCTCACAACAGGCTCCTGCCTTTCACCTCACCCTGCCATCCCCCTTTATGTCCCCCTACCATCCTTGCCCACCATCTTTCTCTCTCTTCTTCCCTCCCTGGGTAATATTGCTCACAGCCTACTCCCACCACCAGTCATGATACTTGCCTCTTCCTGACTAATATCGTCCATGGTGCCCTTAGACAGCGGTAACTTGATGTCCTGCATCTTGCAGGCCTGTAGCAGGTTGTGGCGGTCACTGCGCTTCTGTTCAAGCTTGGTCTCAATGGCTGTCACCTCCTTCTGTAAATGGGTCATTTCCCTAAGGAGATCCGGGGAGATAAGTGAGACCCAAATCCGGCCAGCTGTCTGCTCTACCTAATTGCCCCAAGCCCAGGCCCGAACCCACTCACTTGTTGGCGCCCCCCAGTTTCTTACGAATCTCCTCCATCTCGTGGTTCTTGTCGTTCACCTCTGACTTCTTAGCCAGGTGCTGATTCTTCAGATCCTGGAGCTGAGCCATGGTTTCATCTATGATCTTCATGTGTCTTTGCTCCTCCTGGTCCCAACAAGGGGAACAGGACAAGAGGTGAGGCCTTCCTTATCTCACCTCAGGATCGTCCTCCTATGCCCCCACCCTTTCCACCAGTTTGTTGGCGTCTCCCTTCAATGAGTTCCGCTTTCACATCACCCCTCAAGCTTCTTTTAGCTTATTCTAAATTATCTGGCTGCCCCCATTTTACCAGCTGCCTACTGTAGAAAAGTTCCAAGTATAGAAAAAGTATTAAATAGTGGGGACAAAAAATCACTCATAATCCTGCCAGCTAAAGATAACCGATCAATATTTTAGCCTATTTAGCCTCCCAGCATTACTTATAGACAGCTCTACATAGTTGAGATGAGAATGTAATTAAAATTTGATATCCTGACTTAATCTTATATTTGAGCATCTTTTCCACATCAAAACTACTGTTGGGAGCTGTAAACATTAATTTTCTTTAAAACCCAAATAACATGGTGATACTTTTTTCTGAGTACACATATATGAATGTAGAAGTAGTTAAGTCAATACCTGCAGGTCTGGAAGAACACACACTGCATGGAGTTAAGCCCCAGGAAGAGTAAGGGGACTGGGAATGAGAGTGGTCGGCCACAGTGTGCTACAGTCTTACTTATAATGTTCTGTTTAAAAGGAGAATGTTTTGTTTTCATTTTGATCTTTAAGTCACCTGAAGGGGACGTATAAAAAATAACACGCAGACACAGAGAGTATGCAAAAGCAAACACAGCAACATGTCAATGACTGATGATGAATCTTAGTGATGGATAAATGGGAGTTCTTTGTACTATTCTTGCAACTTTCTGTTAAGTTTAAAATGATTTCAAAATGAAAAGTCAAAGAGTCATGGAAACTCATGATTCTGGATCATCTAGATATCCATCTAGTCCTACCCCAGAATTTTACCACCCAATCTGCATTTGTATTTAAGATTCTGGTGACACCAAAGAGGACTACTTTCAACATTGAGGTTTAATGGAAAAAAAAAAATACACAATCCAACAACATAGACAGAAAAAAGAAGTCACATATGGACCAAAGGACCTCAGGAATGAGGTCCTTTGAGGAACAAGGATTTCACAGGAATTGAATTTAAAGAGAAGAGGTGTGGGGAAAGTGAGTCACCAGGCCATAACCCAGCAGCACGGGCACATTCAACTCATAGGAACTTAGTCGTGGCAGTGAGCCACATAGGCACACTGTGAAAAGGGACGAATTATAGCACACCAACATCTGCACTGAATTAAGGTGGTTAATTGTAAAATTCAACTTGTAACTCTGTATTGGCTTTCTGGTTAAATGTTCCAAGTACACAGGGTGGGGCAAAAGTAGGTTTACAGTTCTGAGTATACGAAACAGAGTTTACCCTTATATTATTATTTTTGTTTTCCACATGAACAACTGTAAACCTACTTTTGCCCCACCCTGTGTATGTCTGTATGTATGTTTAAGCAACATTAAAGATTTTTTAAAACCCAATACAAGAGATCTTGGGGAAAATCCTCTAAAGGGGGGGGGGGGTCCATGTATTACTAAAATTTGAAGACCATTAAACTATACAAATACTTGTATGAATGTAGTATAATCTGCTAAATCCCTAACTCCCAGGGGGCACTGGATAGTTTCCCATATGGAATCATAAATGCTTGTAAGAAATGTCAACTTGTGTGCACAAAGCAGTGCCCACACTTTGGGTAGATGGCGCCACATAGCTTAACAAGGGTGGTCTCCTGCACAGTGACCAGTAGTAGTAGTAAGCATTATCCTTTTAAAAAAATCTTGAGTAATGTGATAAGAAACAAATTACATGTGATGGTTGCTTTAGTTCACATTTCTCTGATTTCTAGAAACTAAATTATGGGTATGTTTATGGTTATTTGAATCTCTTCTTAAACTGTTTCTGCCACAAGCCCCTTTTTATTTCCTACTTAGGTCTTTATGTTCTTATTTCTTTTTTTAAAGATTTTATTTATTTATTGTTAGAGAGGGGAAGGGAAGAAGGAAAAGAGGGAGGGAAACATCAATGTGTGGTTGCCTCTCACGCGCCCCCTACTGGGGACCTGGCCAGCAATGCAGGCATGTGCCTGGACTGAGACTCAACTGGTGACTCTTTGATTCACAGGCCAGCGCTCAGTCCACTGAGCCACACCAGCCAGGGGTCTGATTTTGATTAGAGCTTTATAAATTGTGGATATTATCCTTTGCTCATACCTCTTTCATTTTTTTTTCTCCCCATTTTTAGTCTCTTTTCAGGCTCTCCTTCCTTACCTTCTTGAGCTTTTCTATCTCATTTTCATCCTTCTTCACTGTTTGCTCCCACATGTGCACTTTATCCTGGTCCTCTTTCAGTTGGTTCTTTTCAAAGTCCAACTGGATGCCCAAGCGAGTCTTCTGATTCTCAAACTCCAAACTGTGGGTAGAAAGGAGAACTAGGCCCAGGGCATAAGAGACCCAGGGTTACTACTGAATTTCAGTCTCTACTCAGCTTATCCATTTATACCCACATAAAATAGTTCCCTGAAGTTGGAGAACTAAGTTCCTCAGCCTAACCTTGTGGCAATGGCATAAGGCAGGGGAGAGTGGGCCAAAATCCGTTAGTCCTCCTTTAAACACTGAAGAACTCCAGAACCCCCACCCTAGATGGAAGCACAAAGAGGCCCACCTGAACCTACCAGCTATGATAATTCCAATTTATTAAGTTTCTGCGTACTTTAAATATATTACCTGTAATCCTCTAATCAACAAATAGGCATTATTTTTTAGAAAAGATTTTTATTTATTTTTAGAGAGAGGAGAAAGGAGAGAGGAAGAGAGGAAGAGAAACATCAATGTGTGGCTGCCCCTCATGTGCCCCCTACTGGGGACCTGGCCTGCAACCCAGGCATGTGCCTTGACAGGAAATCGAACCGGCAACCCTTGGCTTCACAGTCTGGCACTCAATCCACTGAGCCATACCAGCCAGGGAAACAAATAGGCATTATTATCCTAATTATACAAACAAGGAAAGTTGGGCCAAGAGGTAAAAGACCTTGCCCAAAGCCAGAGCGCTAGTAAATGGCAAATGCAAGATTGTAACACAGGTAAAACAAACCTGGGCTCCTCCTATGGCACAGGTGGCAAACACAAGGCCTGCAGGCCGAATCCAGCCCTCCACCTTGTTTTATCCGGCCTGGCACCTTGTTTCATCTGGCCTGGCACCTTGTTTCTACCCAGCGGCAGCATTGAGCTCTCACTTAACTGTTAAGGATGGTTACATGTATACAGTCCTAAAATTACATTCGGACCTTTGAAGGCAACTGCAAGGCTGATGTGGCCCCGAGGCTGATGTGACCCGGGGTGAAAATGAGTTTGACACCCCTGTCAATGGCATCAGTGCGGTATAACATGTTGGGTAACAGGACCTGTATCCCAACTCTGCCATTTACCAACAGTGTACTCTCAAACAAGTTAGTTATCCTCTCACGCTTCTGTTTCCTCATCTGTAAAATGGAAACAATAATAGTACTCACCTTGGAGTTACTGGGAGTTTTTTTTTTTTAATGAGTTAATATGTATAATGTCCTTAGAACCATGCCTGGCACACAGTAAGTACTCAGGAAATTTTAGTTACCATCATTATTGCCAGGTATTCAGCTCATACTGATTCTTTCCAATTACCACACCCACATGTGCATCCCCACCCCAAGATTCCAGAACTTTTAAGGGGCAGATCTGGGGTAGTAAAAACCATGGAGAAAATACTAGATTCCTGATATTGCCCTCTTCCCAATCTCTTCAAAAACTCAGAGTATGTATGTAAGCAGCATACAGATACTAGCAGGCCAAGCAGGGTTAGCTTCCAACTCCCCCCCTAACCCCCAATAAGGTATGACAGATGCTGCCAGATGTCATGCTAGCAGTTTAGAAATATTAGTCACTATACTCCAAATGGAATATAACTGTATAATTTTCAGCTATGCAATTTTAAGTCCAATCTCCTAAGTATGACTCATAAAAGCTATCTGTGATCTGGCCCCCCCGACCTCTCCACCATCCCTGCCTTCCACGTGATACCATTTCCATGCTCCAGACATTCAAAACTACTTAGTTTCCACAAGGCATGGTCTTTCACACCTCTGAGCACGCCGTTCTCACTATCTGGGACTCTCCGCTGCCAGGCCGGCTAAATCCTACTCACTCCAGTTTATCATTCCTTGTTCTATAAAACCTTTCCTGAAGGTTATGAGCAGGTTCTTAGTTTCTATTACACTTTGTTGGGTTCCTTCTCCCTTTTAGGCCCGGTTGAGTTCATCACATTCCACAGTTCCTAATACACTTATGACTGCTGTTTGTGCAAGACCCTTCCTCTGTCTGCTCAATCCTTGATTTTCACTGCCATTATCTTCCTTACAGTGAGCGTATACGCCAAAGTGACATACAAATATATGAACACACATAGATGCATATATATGTATATAGCCTTAAATATGCAGATCCTTGTAAAATGTCATTTTGTTTGTAAATTTACACAAATGCACAATGTTATAAATATATCCATGGGACTGCCTGTGAGTCTAGTTCTTGCTTTAAACCGCTATGTAGTGTCAACAGTCTGTATATTCATCATGTTTAACTTAGACTTTCCCCCAGTGATGGCCGTCTGCATTGCCACCAACATCCTACTACCACAAATTATAAGATGAACAACCTTGAGTGTGGCCCTTTGTGAGCCTGTGACAACACTCTCTCTGGAATATAGGAGTATACCCAGGAGTGGCTTTGCTAAGTCATATGTAGACTTATTTTCACCGCATAACGCTAAATTGTTTTGCTTTGCATTTCCCTGATTAGGAATGAGACTGAACATCTATTGCAATTAGCCATTCAAGCTTCTCTTTCCATGAATTGCTAACTATGTCCTCTGTCCAGTTTTCTATTGAGTCTTTCGTTTTTCCTTTTTCCTCTGATTGATTTGCAGTTCCTTGACCATTTCCTCTGTATTTTGTATTTACCTAAGGCGCAGCATCGATCACACTGTTCTGAAATTGCTGATCTATTTGTCTGTTTCCCCTACTACTCCATAACTCAACTCCCTGAGGGCAGGGACAGTCTCTGATTCAGTTCTATATCCCTTGAACTTGGCTTGGGAGTGGAAGAGCAATGAATATTTACTATACAGGTTATGGGCTGGATGAACTGCCGACTCAGGGTCCAGTAGATGAACTCCTTCAGGGAGACTGCGTTGTGTTCATCCGTCTTGTCCTCATCTCCCAACCCCCTCCAATACCCAGCATAGGACAACTTGGCACAACAGAGGCACTCAAGAAAGGTTTGTGGAACAAATAAATAAACTGAAGTGGGGAAGAGAGGAGAAAATGTTTTGTTTTTTACTATTTTTCCAACCTAGAACTTCATTCCTGCTCCCCTGCATTGCCCATCAGGATGATAATGATAATAAAAGCTAGTATTTATTGCTCATAGTAGGTGCTAAATATACATTAAATACTTTAAAAGGATTATTTCACCTCATCCGCCCAACAATGCCATGAAACGGGTGTCATTACTATCCCATTTACAGATAAAGAAACTGAGGCTCAAAGAGATCAAGCCACTGTCCAACATCATGAGTTGTGGAGCTGGGATTTTTCACCCAGGTAAACCATATTTAAAGCTGGCACTCTTAACCACTGGACTGTGCCGCACTACCTCCCCAGCAGCCCTGTCCTCTAAGGCTGGCCTGCAATACTCGCCCATCTCTGTGAGAGCTGCTCCCGGCCTCATGATGGCACCCGACTCTGCAGGACATCAGGCTGGGGTCTCAAAGGCACTGCACTCTCTGCACTTCCACTTACCGCTTCTTGGCGATTTCATTCTGCCTCTTCACCTTCTCCTCCTCAAACTCCCGAATGTTACGTACACCAATCTCCCGACAAAATTCTTCAAACACCTCATCCTCTACCTGAGAGAAGCAAAGGAGGGCAAAAGCCCTTTGGGTCAGGGTGCTGCTTCCAGCCTCAGTCCTGCCCAGACACACACGCTGGCGTGGTTCATCCCCCACCAACCTGGTTCATCTTCTCCTTCAAGTCTTTCATTTCCCTCTCTCGGCTTTGGATGATCCTCTTGATATCGTTGATGCGAGGCCCAAAGTTGGCTAGCTCGCTCTCCAGCTTGGACTTTTCCTGTAGGAAATGGGGTTGAAAAGGTAAAAGGAGACCAGGATCTTTTGAGGAAAAGAGGCATCCCAAGCACGCTGGTCCCACGAACTCAAAGGGCTAGCTCTCCACTTGCCAAGAGAACGTGACTTAGCACCAGTCAAAGCTCCGTCAGCTCTCCAACCACCACACAGCTTCCTCCCTGGCCTCCAACCAGCCAGCTTCAAACCACAAGGCTGGGCACAAGGTAAACATGCTCCCTTATCCATAACTCTTGTGGTCAGGTATGTTTTAGAATTCAGACTTTCTGATTTTAGAAAAAGGCAAAACTACACACGTGCACACACACACATAATATAACACCTTCAGGGTGGCCTAGGGAAGTACCTCATGATCAAACACATTAACATGTCTAGGAGGGTACCCCACCCACAGGTACTGAAATGCCTATAGCTCACTTGCAATTCAATTTCAAGAGCTCAAATATTTACTAAATGAATGAATTATGCTAATAATATCACTTAACATTTACTGAGTGTAAGGAATCAGTCTAACCTCTTTACCTGTATTAACTCATTCAATCTTCACAATGACCCTAATAAAGCAGGTAGTATTCTAACTCACTTTACAGATAATGATAAAAACAAAAATCAAACAACCAACCAACCAAACAAAAAAAACACCTAAGAAAGAGGTTAAGTAACTTGCATAATGTCACACAGAGCCAAGATCTGAACCCCTGGTTGTCTGACTCTATGCTATGCTTAGTTCCCTGGAACAGCCTGGGAGGAGAGAGGAAAGTGGGACAAGTTCCTACCCTGAGAAACCTAGGCCAGGAATGGAAAGATGGCCTTTAGAAAACAGGGCTTCCCTGGCTGGTGTGGCTCAGTGGATTGAGTGCCAGCCTGCGAACCAAAGGGTTGCCAGTTCGATTCCCAGGAGGGTACATGCCTGGGTTGCAGGCCAGGACCCCACTAGGGGGTACGCAAGAGGCAACCACACACTGATGTTTTTCTCCCTCTCTTTCTCCCTCCCTTCTCCTTTCTCTAAAAGTAAATAAATAAAATCTTTAAAAAAAGAAAAAGAAAACAGGGCTGAGGCCAGGCCCCACCTGCAGATTCAGGGCCAGATGTCGTGTCTTGGTCTGTTCTAGGTCACTCTGTGAGTACTTGAGCCGCATCTGCAGTCCGTGGGCCTGAGACTGCACCTGACGTAGCTCTGCCTCTTTCCGCTTTGCCTTCATCTGCTCCTGAAATGGACAAGAAAGAAGTGCAGGGTGGTGAGGAGGTGGCTGTCCTGAGCTTAGGACCCCCAGTCCTAGGGACAGCACTGCCTGTGGCTTACTTTCAGCTCCTCTGTCAACCGCTCTTTCTTCTCTTTTAACTTGTCTACCGCTTTCTCATCCCAGCGCCGTGCCTTGGCCTTCAGGTCACTGGCTCCGCCAGAGATCACTCCTGACTTCTGGAATAGGGTCCCATCCAGTGCCACTGTCTACACACAGAAGGGAGAAGCTGAAGAGAGGAATCTCCAATACTAAGGCTGTCCAGCTCTGATCTGTCCAGAATCCATACCTTGTGGCGCTGGTGGCCTCCAAAGGCAATGCGGCGAGCATCCTCCACGTTGTCACAGACAAGGGCATTGCCACAAGCATACTGCAGGGCCTTTTTGATGTGAGGTGGCTCATAGCGAATCACATCAATCACCAGCTTGGCCCCTTTCAGCTCCCGGAGTTTCTCATCTGTAGGTTTCACCTGTAGGAAGCAGCAGCTCAGTAGGTGGCAGAACATGGAGGGCTAGGAGGAGGGTCCCTTGCAGACTATCTTGGTCCCATCCCCACCAGCCTCACCTCCAGGTAGTCAAGAGGCAAGAAGGTCTCAGGCTCCCCACGCTGCTCCTTGATATACTGTATACAGTCCCGGCCTGTCTTCTCTGAGTCCACGATGATGGCATCCATGTTCTTGCCCAAAACCTTGGTTACAGCAATCTGATACTTCTTTTGTGTGGGCTGGCAGAGATCAATGAGGCGGCCGTACTGGAGACATTGGAAGAGAAAACTGAAACATGAGGCTTTGGGGAGCTGGCTCAGAAAGCCCAATTCCCAGCTTGGGCAGACTGGAGTCCGTAGCAGGAAAATAAGCCCTCAGGCTATGAAGAAAAAGCCTCCTCTGGCTCCAAAGTAGCAATGACTTTAGGAAGTCATGTCTGAATTCAAAGTCATCTTTCTAATCCTCAGTTTTACCATTTCACAGATCACAGACCACTACTATCTGATACCATGCCAAGATACCCTATATACCTTAAGCAAATTTTCACAGGCATCCGGCAAAAGAAATCTCTTTTCCTAGTTTATTTCCCCCATCACCTCCCCCACCAAACAAACCATGATTCCCTAAGAACTATCAGATAAAGGGAAATATCTTCAAGGCACTGAGCCTAATTCACCCATATGAACACCACCCCCAGCAGTGCCTACAGGAGGGATCAGGAATGGAACCTAACTAAACTGAATCCAGGGATGAGGTTATAGCAACAGAGGGATAATATTCAGGAAACTCAGGAACTCAGGATTTGGTTCAAGAGGCCAAGAGACCTGATAAAAGCCTGGCAAGTGATACAGCTGGTACATGCCAAGGGAGCTCAGGCTGAAGCCTGCACAGAGCTACTTCTGGAGAGACTAACTTCTGCCCCATGGCCCCTCCCCGTTCCAAGGGCCTGCCTCTCTAGTTCCCCCGCCTCCCACAGGAGAGTGGCCAAAGCCAGAGAAAACCTTCAGGAAGATGTAGCTGGTGCGATAAACAGAACATGAGGTTAAGAGTCAGAACAACTTGGGTGTGAAATGTAGTTCTTCCACTCATAAGCTGTGCCCTTTTGGGCAAGTCACTTAACTTCTCTGAGTCTTAGTTTCCCCAGCTGTAAAAAGAGAACTGGTAATCCTGTCCTTACAGGGCTGCTGGGGAAAAGACCTGAAAGTCCGTGTAAAAATATGTGCTCAGGAAATGAGTTCTCTCTGAACTCTTACCACAGAGCCAGGATACAGGCGTTTGATGCTTTCCATAATCTCTGCCTTGCGCTGCTGGCGGCTGCTCTCCTGGCGGTCAATGCGGGCATCCCCCAGTTGCTCCATCACCTGGTTCAGCTCCTTATTGATCTCATCAATACGCCGCTTGGCCATCTCCACCTCCTCTGTCAGCTCCCCCTCTAGCTTCTTCTGCTCCTCTAGAGACTGCCTACAAAGTAACGGCACACAGGGGTTACCCTGGCTGCTCAGAAAATACTCTGAGCTGAGAGGGCCTCTGGGGGTCCTGCCTGGGGAGGGTCAGGATAGGAAGGTTCACAAGAACAGGCCTGGAAGTAAGAGGGAAGGCTGCAGAGACACATACTTGCTAGTCGTGATGTACTCCTCCAGTTTCTCAATCCGCTTCTGATTCTCTTCAATCTCCCGCAGCTTTTGCTTGATCTTGGCCTGGGAGAGAGACAAATATACTCAGTCACCAGGGGCTCAGCAAATGAACTCCAAGACCATGGGGCCCAGGCTTACTTATCCCCTATGTGCTTGCTTATCCAAAAGCCCAAGGGTCTAGGACAATCTGTCACTATTGCAGGAGGCCTACCAAAAAGCAGACATACAGACAAGTGCTCGGCATGCTCTGCTGACTGATGGGGCCTCCCCGGGCCCAAAGAGACCCTCTCACAGTGTTCTCCGCAGCCTGGCCTATCTTCCTCACCACTCAGGGAGGCTCAAACCAAGGCCAAGTAAAGCTTTCTGGGTGCTTCATCTGTAAAATGTAGGTAACCTCTATTTCAGAAATACATATAAAGTGTTTAATATAGGGTAGCTATTAATATTAATGCTTACCACCAAAAGAAGTGCTTAGCAGAATACCTGGAACACTGTAAGCTCCTAGGGTAGTATACCAATTTTCTATTATTGTTATGGTTTTACTACAATTGTTAGTAGGAAGGCAATAAGTGAAGAACACTTGATAAGAGGGTGGGCTGTAGCCCTGACTGGTGTGGCTCAGTGGATTGAGCGCCGTCCTGAGAACCAAAGGGTCAACGGTTTGATTCTCAGTCAGGGCACATGCCTGGGTTGCGGGCCAGGCCACCGGTGGAAGGCACGTGAGAGGCAACCCACACACTGATGTTTCTCTCCCTCTCTCCCTCCCTTCCCCTCTCTCTAAAAATAAACAAATAAAAATCTTTAAAAAAAAAAAAAGTGTGGGCTTTAGAGCTAGACTGCACAGGTTCATATCCTGGTTCTGCCACTGAATAATGAGGTGACTTTAGGGTAGTTTCCTCATTTGGAAAAAAGAAATTAAATGAGTGAATACATGTAAAGTATAGCACCTACCACACAGTAAGTGCTTGCCCATGTTGGGTACTGTCATTACAGTTAAGACTGTCATTAGTTCCTTGACAACTATACTTGAACAACAATAAAAAAAAGACTATCATTACTTCCTTTTCTCTGGACCATCACCCTCAACCCTATAACGCATGCCCACCTCTGTCTCTACTTTCTTCCGCTCTTCCAGATCCAGCCGGTCCTGGTCAGCTTTCTGGTCTCGATTGAACTTTTCCAGCTCCTGGGCCAGAGTGGCTGCTCTCTTGCTAGCTTCTTCTTTCAACCGGTGGTATTTCTTCACCTGTGTTAAAGACAGGGAAGGAGGACAACAGGTGACCAGTCAGCCCTTGTCCATCCGGCACTCTCCATCCACCCCCACAACCCTCCTAGAACTTACCTGATTCTCCTCCAAGGTCAAGTCTCTGCCCTGACTCTGACTCTCCTCTTCCATCCGTTCCTCAAACTCCTGCCGGGCTTTCTCCACCGAGAGCATCTCCTTTTCCAGTTCATCCATGTCACCTTTACGTTTCTTGTAATGCTTCTGAGCATTCTGTAGGGACTTCTTGGCTGCTTCCAGCTTCTTGATTTTGTGGGAGGTATTCTCCTTGGCTTTGATGTACTGAGGTCGCTTCTGGTTCAATTCTGAATCCTTTTCTCTTTTGCCAGAGGAAAGGGGGAAACCAGTTAGCACTGTTGGATAAAGGAGGGTTCTTAGGTTTTTTTAACCCAAAGAAAAGGGGGCTCAAGCCCCATCACGGCCAGACTCACGCAATTGCCTAAAAGAATAAGGACCTGATGCCCCACAGACCCCCCAAAAAGGGACAATCTAACTACTCCCTGGAACCTTCAGCCTGGCATTCCAGGCACTCCGTAAGGTAAAGCTACCACTCTGGCCTCAGCCAGCCAGGTCAGAACCCTCAGTAACAACTCTAAGAATACCCCATGTTCACTTAACTATCTCCCATCTAACCTAACCTTTTAAAACCCCTATCCCTTAAACTTCTAGCTCCAGTTTTCCTCTTCTAAGAAGGCATTCTCAACCATTCCAGTGCCTGGGATTCTCATTGCTTCCTCTCTCTTGGCAAGTCACCGCCCCTTTCAAGTTCTCCCTCTTCCGAGTACGTATCTACCCAGAGTCTGACTATTTAAATACTCTATTTGTCTGAAATGCAAGTCAAGGGGAAAACAGAGAAACCGGTATGGGTGCTGGAATCCAGGCTTAGAGAAGCCCTAGGAAACAGCAGAGCCTCTTGGTTTCCCAAAAATTGCAGGCCCAGGCCTGCCTCTTACTTGATCTCCTTCTCAATCTGCTGTTGCTCCCGCATCATTTTGCCCAGCTCCTTCTTCTTCTCCTTCAGCTCATCCTCTACTTTGTCCATACGCTTCTTGTCCTTTTCTATCTCCTTGTTCTTAGAGGCCAGTTCCTTATTGAGCTTCTCGATTTCCACTTCATTGTGATAAAGCTTAAAGAGCTGCAGTTGTACCTGAGCTCGGACCACCTCATCCTTCAGGCGCTGGTAGCGGTCAGCCTATTTAAAATAGGGATATGGAGGCAGGGAGTGCATCAGTATTGCCCTGACTCCCCATCCTGGCCTCTCAGGGCCCAGAGGTAGCCTGGCCACCTACCTCTTCTTTCTCTTGTTTGGCCTCCTTGCGTTCAGCTGCAATGTTTTTCTTACGATGGTAATTAAATTGTGTGTCCTCTTCAGCTTTCACCATTTCCTTCTTTCGCTTGTCGTACTCCTGGGCCAGCTCTCCAGAGCGACTGATCTCTTCAAATAGAGCTGTCCTTTCTTTGGGGTTCTTCATGGCAATAGATTCCACAGCACCCTAGTAAAGGTCAAAACACTCTCCCCACTTAGAGCCCCGCCAGCCCAGTTCCTCCTACCCACTCCCACCAACTGGGTGCTACATTTCATACTGGGCTCTGAGGACACGTTCCCAGCCTTTGAGGTGCACGGCAAGCAGAAGAGACAGAAGCAAAGCCAAAACCATGTATTATATGCAGTGACAGAAGTCGCACTGAAAAGGACCAAATGATGCTTGGAGGTAGGCGTCTGATAGGAATGTCTACATGGAAAGGCTTCCCGAAGGTGACATCTAAGCTAAATTTGGAAGATGGGGAAGATCTAACCAAGAAAGTAAGAGAGACGAGGTTATTTCCATACAGAAAAAAAAAAATTAACATGCACAAGCCTGCAGGCCAAAAAAAGCAGGTGAATTTGGGGAACTGTAAATGGTTTAATTAGGCTGGAATGCAGGGTTGGCGGGTAAGAGTACTGGCAGATGAGGCTGGTGAGGTAGCCAAGAACCACAGGATGGTGTTTCCTGAATGACAGGAGTCTTAATTTCATGCTAGGGCAGTGGCTCTCAAACGTCAGCGTGTATAACCACAACCCGGGGAAGTTGGTAAAATACACATTGCAGGGCCGCACCCCATAGTCTCTGAATCTGTAGGTCTAGAGAGCTCTGATGGAGCCTGAGAATGTGCATTTGTACCATGTCCCCAGATGATGCTGATCTGGAGACTAGAAAGGCCAGACTGGAGTTAGGAAGCCAGTGAGGAAGCTGCTACATTAGTTCAGGGCAGAGATGAAGTCAGAGACAGAGCAAGCCCAAGGGTGGGCAAAGAGCAGGGAGCCAATAATTGTTAAAAATGCCCACCTGGAAGACGAGGAAGTTACGAGCTTTGATGAGAATGCCCAACTTCTCTAATTCCTCACTGTACTCATGTAGCTGAACCACTTTGTTGTTGATCTTGTACTCAGAGGAACCCCCTACAAGACAATGCATGAGTTGGCCAAGACTCAGGTCTCCCTTCCACCTCAGCCAACTAGTCTAACCACCTCCCAGGACCCAAGGAGAGCCTCCGCTAGCCTCACCCACCAACAATAACACGGGCAAAGGTGCGGTCCTCGGCACCCTCCTCAGAGTAGACCATGCTGACGAAGGCCCGGTTGGCAGCTGGCTTGCCCACAGGAGCTCCATGGATCAGATCCCTCAGGGTCTTTACTCGCAGGTTGCTGGTTTTTTCACCCAACACGAAGCTGATGGCATCCATGAGATTTGACTTACCTACAGGAGGAAGAGACAAAGAAAAGGAGAAGTTAGGAAGGAGAAAAGAAAAGGAATAAAGGAGACATTGAGCGGAGCAGAAATGTTCCCTAAGCACTCAGTTCTCAGACTCACGAGAGGAGAAAATATTGCTCTGCCCCCATAAAGACTGGGCCCAAACAAAGCCCTGGGTCGAAAACTTAGAAAAATGATCCCTCTGTAATTATTACTTTAGCAGCCGAAAACTAGAACCCTATCTAAGGAAAAAGTACATTTGCAGAATAGATTGTTCTACAACCTTTAATGACATGAGAAAATGCCCACAATAGGAAATACAAGCAAGATGCGAAATCCAGTACAGTTTGATCTTAATCAAGTTAAAAAAAGGGGGTGGGGCTGAGGAAACTTGTTTAATGGGTGTAGTGTTTCAGTTTTGTGAGATGAAAAGGTTCAGGCAATCGGCTGCACAGCAATATGAATACACTTAACACTACTGCACTGCACACTGAAAAGTGGTGACAACAGTACATTTTATCTCGTATATTTTACCACAATTTAAAAAAAAAGGCATATTCCTGCCCTGGCTGGTGTGCCTCAGTGGACTGAGTGCCAGCCTGTGAACTAAACGGTCATTGGTTCTATTCCCAGTCAGGGCCCATGCCTGTGTTGTGGGCCAGGTCCCCAGTAGGGGGCGCATGAGAGGCAACCACATATTGATGTTTCGCTCCTTTCTTCCTCCCCTCCCCTTTCTCTAAAAATAAATAAAAAATCTTTTTTTAAAAAGGCATATTCCTATTGTGATACAACATGAAGGACACAGCA
Organism: Anoura caudifer; assembly: GCA_004027475.1. Taxonomy (NCBI): domain Eukaryota; kingdom Metazoa; phylum Chordata; class Mammalia; order Chiroptera; family Phyllostomidae; genus Anoura; species Anoura caudifer. Next base: position 76,555 of record PVKU01005853.1, on the reverse strand, counting down.
GCATTTATGAAGTATCTTGCCCAAAATACTTAACCTGAATTTAAACAAGTCTTTAGACCTCCCTTCTGGTTAAAGGAATGTAGTAAATGACACCCTGAGGAAACCTTAAGACAAACAGAACACACAATGTTCTACGAGACAACAGGTGTGGAATCTTCAAAAAGTCAATGTCAAAAAAGGTTAGGAAAACCATTCCAGAACACTAGAGATTACTGAGACCTAAGCAAAGGCAGTACACAAACTCTGATTGGATTCTGGTTCAAATATAAAAACCCAAAAGACATTTTTGGGCGCAATTAGGGAAGCCCAAATATGAACTGGATGATTGGTGACATGAGGAAATTCATTTTTTTGTGGTGTGATAATGGTACAGTGGTAACACAGGAGAATGGTTTCAGGATATGACTGCTGAATCCCTTAAGGGTCAATGTCATTAAGTCTACAATTTACTTGCAAATGATTAAGCAAAACACACATGCATGTTTGAAATTTTTCATAACAAAAACTTGTGGAGAAGGAAAAATACATGCAAATGTAAAGGATTTCACAGTGGTCACTTCCAAAAAGGAAAGTAGGTAACAATCAGGTCAGGGAAAAGATGGAGTGTTTTTACTTACATCCTTTGGGATTTTTAAAATGTTATACCATATGCATTTATTAGCTATTCAAATAAATAAATACAACTTGTTAACATTAAGAGTGGTTATCTCTTCAGTAGAGAAGTCGCAGTTTTTACTTCAGATGAAACTCAAAAAAATTTTGTTTTTTTTAGCTCTATCTTGCCAACCTGGGCCCAGCACAATGGCTCCCACAAAGAAATGCAGCAAGAAGAAGATGGGCCGTTCTGCCATGAACAAGGTAGTGAGCAGAGAGTATACCATCATCATCCACAAGCACATCCATGGAGTAGGCTTCAAGAAGCGTGCCCCTCCAGCACTCAGAGACCCAGACGGACATTTGCCATGAAGGAGATGGGCGCTCCAGTTGCATGCACTGACACCAGGCTCAACCAAGCCATCTGGCCAAAGGAGTAAGGAATGTCACGTACTGTATCTGGGTGCAGTTGCCCAGAAAACATAATGAGGATGAAGATTCACCAGACAAACTCTATAAGTTGGTCACCTACATACCTGTCACCACTTTCAAAAATCTACAAACAGTTAATGTGGATGAAAACTAACTGCTAATTGTTGAATAAAGTTATAAAACTGCCAAAAAAAATTTTTTTAATTTAGCCTGGGGTTTGGGAACAGCTTAATCTCTATAAATTCTACCTCAAGATTCTCCCCAAACACGTTATGTGACTATGAACTGAAGATATGATTTCCAACACCCATCTACTACCCAGCTCTGAGAATGGTAGCCCAGGTCCCTCCTTGAAGGCAGTACAAGGCAGAGATTAAGAGCTTGGGTTCTAGTCCAATAGATTAGGTTGTAATCATAGCTTCACTACTTCTTAGCTGACCTTCCGTTCCCTCACCTGGAAAATGTGAAAAACCCTGCCTAGTGGTTAACACATCTAAAATAATGCCTGGCACATAGTTCTCTGCTCGAGTGGCAGGAGCACAGGCTTTGACAGGCATGGGTGATGACCCTGCCTCTGAGAATCAGTGTGTAAATGATCACACCTCTTTGCGCCTCAGGCTCTTCAAATATAAAACATAGATAATGGGATATCCCTCCTAGGGGCACTGTGAGAATTTCAATGTAAAAGGTCCCAATAAATAAAGTACTCAACACACAGTAGTTGCTCAGTAAATGGCAGTCCTATTCTAACAACAGGTCTGGACTCAGCAATGTCTCCTTCATCACAACAGGACTAGCACACTATGCAGACCAGGAGTCAGGTTTTTAGACACCCATTTCCAACCTCCGGGCTTCTCCCATGCTCTCCAGGTACAGGAATAATGTCTCACAACCGAAGGCCTTCCTACTCGCAATCACTCAATATTATAAACATCTTTATAATATGTATTATGAGCCCTGGCTGGTGTGGCTCAGTGGTTGAGTGCTGGCCTGTGAACCAAAGGTTCACTGGTTCGATCCGCAGTCAGGGTACATGCCCAGTTGGAGGCACGCAAGAGGCAACCCCACATTCATGTTTCCCTCTATTTCTCCCTCCCTTCCCCTTTCTCTATAAATAAAATGTTTAAAAAAATATGTATTATGAGCTGAACACTCATAGACCAGTGATGAGAATACAAAAACATATAGCATGAATACAAAACAGGAGAAAATAAACATTAATGTGTACCAAGTGTCTACTGTGTGCCAGAGGAGAAGAGCAATGCACTGAGGCGAATCAAGGAATGCCGTGTGGACGTGGGCACTGAAAACTGGGTGTAAGTGGGGCAGTCAGACTAAGGGACTTTTTGGAACAGGTGGGTATACAAATCTATCCATGTTGAGGGGACCAAATGCCAAGAGGTGCACCCTGCCTCTTCCCACCACACAGAAACCCTAAGAAACTGGAGTGAAGCCCCAAGCATTAGCCCGCTAGGCTGGTGATTCTCACGAGGTTGGGAGGGGGAATGATTTTGCAACCCCACTCAAGGGACATTTAGCAATATCTGGAGACATTTTTGGCTGTCACACCTAGGGGGGGTGGGGGGGCGCTACTATCATCTAGTGGGTAGAAACCAAGGATGCCACTAAACATCCTACAAAGCACAGGACCCACCCCACAGCAAAGAATTACCTCGCTGGCAACGTCCATAGTGCCACTGTTGAGAAAGCCTGCTCTCCACTGAGAGCCAAACATAGTCAAGACTCCAAGTACGGCCCTCAGTTAGAGCTACTTCAGCAAAGGCAGCCACCTTAGCCTAGGAAATGATTTAGCTAGAACAGCTATGGGGTGGAGGAGCACAGCAGGATTCCAAACAAACCCTCAAAGGAGTTAGATGGGAGGAACAGATAGTGTATCATTTAGAGATAGGAAGTTAAGACATAACACAGAGGCCAGACCCACGACCACCCTTTCTTTGTTTTCCCTATTTTTATTTAAATAACTGACATAACGTTATCTTAGTTTCTGGTGTGCAGTATGATTCCACATTTGTATATATTGCAAAATAATAACCACAATAAGTTTAGTTAACATCCATCACCTCACAAAATCACAATTTTCTTTCTTGTGATTAGACCTTTTAAGATCTACTCTCAGCAACTTTTAAATACACAATACAGTATTGTTAACTACCGACTACTCTTTCTATTGTTAACTACTGACACCGTCCAAGTCACTCCATCACATCAACCTGTCTCATTTCCTGCACAGCACTTATCACAGCTGAAAATTATCTTATTTTCTCCTTCTTTATTATCGTTTTTTCCCTCTGGATTGTAAATTCCCTGGGCGCATGGCTTATTCTATTTGCTGTTTGTTTTCACAGCACCTTGAGAAACTCCTACGAGACAGTAAGCATTCAATAAATTTGGCGAGAGAGTAAGTTCTGATTTTTAAGTTTCAGTGCTAGCACAGGGGCGAGTGTGAGGCATCTCCACCTCTGAGATGGGTGTTGGGGGATGGAGGGTCGAAACCACAAGCACTGGAAACTGGAGCGCTCGGTATCAAATTCAAAATTGCCCGCCTCTAAAGGAGAGTAGAAAAAAAAAAGTGGAGCGTACCAATGTGAGGCGGGACGGGTTAAGTGTACCGTTTGGGACTGGAGGCCATGGGAGGGCTACCGGCAGCCCCACATTTCCAGGGGGTTCATACAAAGTGGGGAATCCAACTGGCAGCGGACTCTGGACCGCCACTTTTGGCGGGAGGGGGCAGAGGGAGAGGAAACGTACAGCCCCGGAGCGTACCACTCAGGCTAGAGCGGGGGCGGCGCAAAGAGCGGGCAACTGACATCTAGGAAAGAGGTTCAAGTCGGAGCACCCAAGCGGGGAAAGTGGGTTTGAGCCGAACCCCCTAAGGATGGGCAAGGAACCGGTTAGGATTCGCGACATTTCAGGTGCCAGGGGCTGGGTTGTACTATGCTGCCGGATAGGGGACCGGGGCGGGACGTCCCCAATGCGGCAGTGGGGTTTATCTCACCAGAGCCATTGGGTCCAATGATGGCGGTGAACCTCTGAAATGGTCCGATTATCTGTCGACCCTTATACGACTTAAAGTTCTCAATCTCAATCAGTTTCAGGAAACCCATGACGGCGGCGCCAGCGGGTGCACGAATGGCCGCGCCGTAAGACTGGAACTGGAGTAGCCTGCGCGGGAAACACCGCGGTGCAGGCCGGGCTGATAACAAACCTCGCGAGATAAATACAGGACAAACGAGATTTCCGGCTTCTGGCGTGGGAGGGCGCCAGGGGGAGGGTCTTCCGGCTAGCATGCAGGTTTTGTTGACCCGTTGCCAGGACGCGAGCTTACAACAACAGTTTAGGTCCCGCCCCTCTTTCTTGTTGCTTGGCAACACAGGCCGCCGCCTCTACCAAGCGAATCGCAAAGGTAGCGGTTCCCGGAGGACTGAGGTTTTGAGATCCCAGGAAAACGACCAGATCGGAGCTCACGCTTGCTGAGACGTCAGTAGTCACAGTAGGATTATGCCCTCCAGGGCAGGAGGAAGGTGGGAGATCGGATGTATCTTTAGCCTGGCGGGTTAGAAGGTTCAAACAAGAACAGGATAGGGAATGGACCCCAGGGAGCGAAGCGCGGTATGGGAAGGAGGAGCCAGCGTGGGGAATCGGAGTTAGGTGAACTCAGACCTTGCTGTGGGTGGAGGCGGAGTGGGGTGAAGTTAAAGGTGGAACAGGATGTGAAGGGGGATGAGGTGTGAAGGAAGATGAGGGTACTCTGGAACCACAGTGATAGGGGCTGGGGAAAGCTATGGCCAGAGGTTCTGCCTCTATCCTCTGCCTCCCTCCTGTTCCTCCAAGCAGAGTTCAGAGGCTGACCCTGTAGCACAAGAGCAGTGGTGGACCTGAGCCATTTCTTGGCTACTTTAACCTACATCTCAACTAGGAGCTTCAAGCCTGGGACTCCTTGCTGAAAAAGGTATTTTGTGTGAACCCTTGGGAGTCAGGATCCCTAAGCCAGTGTTCTCCACCTTTAACCTTTATTCTTCTTCCCTTCCCTCCAATTCCTATCTCTCTTCATGCCTCACCCCCATCCCATTCCCTCCTTTCCATCTCCCCTGGGGCTGCCCCATCCCCTTGCTTCCCCCTTCCTCTTCTCTCTCTGCTCCCTGTCCTCCACCCCTGTCAACCCCCCTGTTGCCTTCCTTCCTCCTTCCTTCACTGCCCCTCCTCTGCCCTCTCTGTCCCTTTCCCCTCTCTGTTCCCCATCTTTTATAACCCTCTTCACAATCCCTTCATCCCCCTATTACCTTATACCTGTCATTACTAAAGCCATGGCCTTAGCAGTCCAGGAAGCTTAAAATGTCTGCAAAATCTCCTTCAATGTCCTTATATTGTGGTGATGGACATAATGAGCAGGCTGCGGTTGGTGCTTAGGCTTAGACATGGAAAGAGTCTGGTGGTTGCCATAGTATTCCTGTAATTATTTTTAAAATGATGTCTGGAGGCTCACAAGAGTCTTAAACTCTTAGGATAAGTCCAGGAAAGTGAGAAGGCTTAGTTGACGGAACCTAGCAGAAGAGCCATAAATGAAGTTCAGCTTGGAGAAACAGTCACCATAAGGCTGAGGGGATAAAATGACCAAAGGACAGCAATCTGACAGAAAATGCAGCTTGCAGGGGAAAAATCATATTGAGTCCCTACCTCTCATACCATATACAAAATGCAATTCCAGAAGGGTTAAAAACTTAAATGAGAAATGCAAGACTTTAGAAATTTTAGAATATATGGGAGAATATCTTTATGCTCTCAGGGGATTTCTTAAATAATAAAAACTATTATCAAATAATAATCAAGTGAAAAGACCAGCCACAAATTGACGAGGTTTGCCACATGTAAAGTAAGAAATGATTTGTGGGCAGAATACATAAGGAACTCCTAAAATTAATAAGAAAAGGGCAAACAATCTGATTTTTTTAATGAACAAAAGATATAAATGGGCACTTCAGAGAAGAATAAACAGACATAACCAAAACACACATGAAAAGATGTGCAACCTCATTATCAGTAAGGAAAATTCCAATTCAAATTGGTAATTATAATTTTATACTCACAAATGGGCAAAAATTAAAAAGTCTGCCATACCAAGTGTTGGTGAAGATGTGGGGTGCCTGGAGTTTTTATACACTGCAGTAAAGGGGTAAGTTGGTACAATCTCCTTGGAAAAACAAGTTAGCATTAACATGTAAAGTTAAACATTCTTTAAGTGCTAGGAGTCAGCACTTCCACTCCTGGGTATATGCTAAAGAAACTTCCCACCTGTGTATATCTCTTTTAACCTACAGGTTACTCCTCCCTCTTTTTCTCTTGCAATCAAAAAATAAACTGTGTTGTTTGTGCCACAGAGTCCTGGTCTCTTTTGAACCCACTTCAATCAGACAACTCTACCTACCATGTGACTGCTACCAAAACTGTCATGTTCTTGTCAGTCATCAGCAACCCTCACATTACTAAATCAATCAGTCCTTAGTCCTCCTCTTAATCCATCATCAGTCGCCCACTCTTTCCCCCCAAAATCACTTTCTTCACTTGGCTTCTTTTGACACCACACTCCTGGTTTTTCTCCCACCTTACTGGCCATTCCTCCTTAGCCTACAGAGCTGGTTTTCCTCTCTCTGTTTCCCCTGGGACATTCTTAACCATCTACTCTCACTCCCTTAGAGGTCTCTTACGGCTTTACAGCCTTACAGCTTTAAATTCCTTTGTATTAGTTGGGATAGGCTAAATTATGCTGAGGTTACAAACAACCCCCAAGTCTCAGCAGCTTATAAAAACACATGTTTATTTCTCACTCCTGCTTCTTGTCCACCGTGGGTTGGCTGCATCTCTGCTCGACGTCATCATCCCAGTGATCCAGGCTGAAGGACTGGCCCTTACCTGGAACACCACCAGTCTCAGAGCAGCGAGTGAAGAGAAAAAGTAGTTATCACCTAACAGCTCTTAGTTCTGCTTGGCAATGACATATGTCAATTCTCACACTGGAGAGGGCAAAGCAAGTTGCGTGGCTAACCTTGAGGGCAGTGAGATAGCATATATAATCCTTCTATAGGCCCAAACCTTAAAGTTATTCTTGATACTGCTCTCATACTGCACGTCCAATCCACCAGAAAGTCTTGTCAGCTCTATCAAAATATATCCAGAACCTGACTGACCACTTCTCACTACCGCTGCTATTACCAACCCGGTGTGAGTCACCATCATCTCTTGTCTGGACAACTGCTATAGTCTTCTGACTGGTCTCCTGGCTTCTAGCCTGGCCTCCCTTACCCCAAGTCTATTCTTAACACAGCAATCAGGGTTGTCCTTAAGTCAAAAGCAAAACACATCACTTCTAGTGCTCAAAACCCTCCAATGGCTACCCATTTCTCTCAGAGTAATAGAAAATAACCTCCATAAGAACTCAGATTTTTATCATGTACGCTTCTTGATGTCTCTTGATGCTTAAAAGAGTGTCTGACAGGAGGCACTCCACAAATATTTGTGAAATGATAGAATGAACGTGAATGAGAAAAGCAAGTGTAGGACAATATATACTGCATGAAAATTTTATAAAATTCCAAGAAAATATTTTAAGATATTATTCAGGGAATGGTACACATAGTATATTAATGCGTATTAGTAAGGGAGTAGTAACATCTTGGAAAATGGTTATCTCTCAGGGTAATGATGAGGGAGAAGAGATGCAAGATGCTTAATAGTATTGATCATGTTCTATTAAGTTGGACAGTTGGTACATGGGTCTCTATTTTATCATGCTTCCTAACTTACATACAGGGGTGTGTGTGTGTATACACATATACATATACATATAGATATAACATCAGGAATATATATATATATTCCTGTATGTATCTAATATTTTACCATTACAAAGTGTTTTTTTTGGAACAAGGTGAGAACTAGCTGTAGGGGGAGCCAGGGAATGGCGTTCCAAGCAGAACGCTGTGTGTGAAGGTCCCGAGGTGGGAGCGGTTATTTTATTGGAGGACTTCATACTAGTGTGCCTGGAACCCCGGCAGCAAGGGAGCTGGTGGCACGAGATGAACTGGAGAGAGGTGCAGGAACCGACTCTTGAAAGCTCACAGTCAGGAATTTGGATCTGATTCTAAGTATGATGGGAAGGTAGTGGAGGGCTTTAAGCAGGTGAGAGACAGAAGATTTATGTTTGCACAAGTGTTTTTGGCTCTGGCTTTGGCTGGCTCCCCATACCAAAAGTGGGCTCCCCAAAATATGAACAAACACAGGCATGATTAAGCCCTCTAGCCTTTCATTTGACTACAGAATAATAAAAGTAAATAAAGAGGGAATAGTGGTGACATTTCCTAAAGGGAGGAAAAGCAAATAAAGCATAATGTGAAAGGGGGAGTATCGCACAAGTTTGAGGCTTGGAAAGGTAAGCCAGGATCGGATCATGGAAACATCCTTATAAATCTAGCAGATGGGATGTTTTTTAAAGGTTTTAAGCTGGGGGGAGACATGGTGAGATTCACTTTTAGAAGGATCTCTCTGGTAGCCAGTGCAGAGAAAGAAACAGGGTAACACTGGAGCAAGGGAGGCCAGTGAAGCTCCTGGAAATACTGCCTGGCACCAGATGGTGAGGCCTGAATTAGGGTAGTGACAACAGAGAAGGAAGACACTAACATGAAATGTAACAGGAAGTAAAATCATTAGGAATCAATTAACTAGTGAGATACTGTGGGGAGAAAGGAATGGAGGCGGGGTACAGCACTGATGGCCCATCCCACCTCACCCTTTCTCCAGATGTTTAACCTAAACCTGCCACCAGATCCCAAGGAGGTGGCAGCCATTGAGGCTAGAAGAAATCGAGAAAAAGAGCGACAAAACCGATTCTTTGATGTACGGACCCGAGTCATAGGGGTGAGTGGGCAGTGAGGACTTTCTTGGGACCCAGAACCACCTCACTTTTGCACCTGAAGAGAAACAGCAGTGCCTGTTACAGCCCTGCCCTGATTTGAGCACACCCTAGGGCTGGAAAGGAAGGGGGGAAGGCACCCAGGCATGGGAAGGGCCTGGGAAGGAGATTGGGGCTGCAGGGGAAGAGGGGCAGATGACAACTGACTCTGCTCCAGTCAGTTCTGGGCCAAGTGGCCTCGTTCTTGAGAGAAAAATGACATGGAGCCAAAAGAAGTAAAGGATGTTTGGTACGGCATATGCCTAAACTCTCTGGAAGGCTAGAGAAGAAACCGTTAACCAGGCTGAAGGACAGAGATGGGAGGGAAGCTGATTCTTCACTATACTGTATTCCCTCTTGCATGATTTTGAAACATTTTAAATGAATGAATTATAATCAAAATAAAGAGAAAATACTGCTGGGTGGGGTGGCTAAAGGGAGGATGCAGCTTGGGATTCCAGAAAAGACCCCATATTGTGGTCTAGGGTCATGCCTGCTGTTTACTACATGGATGGCTTTGGATGAGTCACATGTCTTCTCTGAGCTCCAAGCTCTTCCCCAGTTAAATGAAGCTGAAGGAAACGTTGAGGGATTAACTCGCGGTGACAGCTGTGGGAACCAGAGCATAGTGCCTGACACATATAAGCAGTTGACTGCAGGATGAGTGGTGTGACTGAGATCCAGTTCGCAGGTGTTTCCTAGGACCGGCTCTGTGTCAAGCACTGGGCTGTACAGCAGGGATGCAAAGCTAAGGCCCCGTCTTGGCCCTTACTGGGCTCACAGTCTGGCAGAGGAGATCATCGACAGAGGCAAACTTCAATATAATGCGGACAGTGGGTCCCCGGGCCTGTGGGAGTAGCACCTGTCAGAGGCCTCAGAAAAGTGAAGCCTGAGCTTGACATATGAACAGGGGTTTCAGTGAAGAGGGGAGGAGAAGTGTTCCAAGTGGAAGGAATGGCTGGAGCAAAAATGGTGCGAAACAGCGTAAGACCTTCAGGAAACTGTAAGCACAGAGCCCCTGACGGTGGGAGAAAGGAAGGGGGTACTGAGATGAGGTTGGAGAATGAGGCAGAAGCTAGACCACTGAGGGGCTTACAGACCATGCTGATGGTGGAACATCATCCAGTAGACACTGGGGCTCTATAGGAGGATTTTGAAGCAGGATTTCTGAGCAGTTTAAGGTCTGTTGCCCGGCCTCTACCATGATTTAGCACATTTCTTTGGGATCAGGTGGATGTTAGAGCGTTGAACAGCCAAGTGCAAGAGCAGAAGCTTCGGGAGGCAACAAAGCGGAGCAAGGAGGCAGCTTATGGTAAAAGCCCAAGGCCAGAGGCCTGCCAAGGAGGGTAATGCAAGAACTGGGTGGACTGAGGTAGGGCTGTTCTGCCTCAGAGTGGGGCCTGAGCCCTGGGGTGTGGTGGAACAAACCAGATGGGCCTTAGGAGCAGAGGCCCTGCTGAGTGGGCTCTGTCCCTCCCATGGGGCCTTCTCCAAGTTCCTACCCACCACTCCTAGGTGCCAACCAGGTACACTTTGACCTGGTAGCCCAGATGCTAGAGAAGAAAGAGGAAGAACGAAAACGCTGGCTGCCCCCAAAAGTCCAGGAGTTTCCAAAACAGGAGCAGCAGCTCAAGAAGATGCATGAATTTGGCCTTTGGGATCCAGACCAACCATGGAAGGGATATTCAGCCTGTCGTGGTGACAATAAGCCCCAATGTGGCCCGGCCAGCATGCAGTGCCTCTCTAGGGAGGACTTGGACAGGACCACGTGCCGGAGAATGCAGCAGGAGTTCAGGCACAGCCTGGAGAAGCAAGTGAAGGAGCAACAGCAAGCCAGGGCTGAAGAAATCAGTGCAGGTAAGGAGCTGTGCCCTGCAGGCTGAGACCTGAAGCCTGGCACAGAGTTGTCCTGAGTCGGGTACAGCAGCCAGGAGCCCAGAACTGTGAAGGGAGGTCCGATTACCCATAGGGCTGCTGCTGAAAAGACTGATCAGAGCCTGAACTTCCCTGTCTTCCTTCAGTAAGGGACAGTGCAGCCATTGGTCCCCAATCAGTCTGGCATGCCATTACGTGGAAGCAGCACAATGAAAGACCTAATAGCTCTGGTACTCACTAGCTGGTTTGGGCAAATGAATTCTCCTCTCTAGGCTTCAGTTACCTCATCTTTAAAATGGGAATAATCATACCACATAGAGTTCATGAGAATGAAATGAGATTCTGTATGTGAAGCACAGTCCGTAGCACTGGGGCTGTGCATGGTCTGGTAGTTTAAGGTACACAAATTAGTGTTAGTGCAGCCCAGGGTTGAGGATTTGGAGGATGAGAAAACTTAACAACAAAGGAATTGTGACCTTATCGTCTAGGCAGTGAGTATTCACTTAACGGTTTTCAGTCAGTGCTCAATGACTAGCAGCACTATGACATTACTGTGACATTGTCTGTGACTCCTCTTCCATTAGTGTAAGCCTCTTGAGGGCAAGGACTATTTCTTTTTAAAGATTTTATTTATTTATTTATTTATTTATTTATTTATTTATTTATTGGGGAAGGGAGAAAGAGGGAGAGAAATATCAGTGTGTACTTGCCTCTTCCACCCCCCTACTGGGGCCCTGGCCTGCAACCCAGGTATGTGCCCTCACCAGGAAGCGAACTGGCAACCCTTCGGTTCGCAGGCCAGCACTCAACCCACTGAGCCACACTAGCCAGGGCAAGGACTATTTCTTATGTACTTGCACTGCTCACCTTTCAAATCACCCCACTTCTAGCACCCTGCCCTCCAGAAGCCCACAGAACTATGCCTTCCAGAAAATCAGTTTAGAGTAAGAGGAAAAGACACATGCAAATGTCATGCATCAACAGGTATTTGTGCTTTCATACTGTGTTAGGTTCTCTGACAGGGACTGTGACAGATGTGCACACAGAACATGGAAGGAACACCAACACAGAAGTGGTAAATTCTTACAAAGGGAGGCAGGGTAGGGGGGTGGCACAGGTCAGCTGTGAGGAACCAGTCTTAGAAAGTTGGCTACTATTTTGCCAGGATGGCAAGAAGCCCTTCTTGGCAGAGGGTTAGCAAGAGGAGCACCGGGGCAGTGAATGGTCTGGGAGTTTTAAGATGCACAGTTTAGTGTTAGTGAAGCCTAGGGTTGAAGACTTGGAGGAAGAGAAAATGGGCAAGAACCTTCTATATCAGAGTGAGGAACTGTGACTTTATTGTGTAGGCAGTGGGTCACTACTTAAGGGTTTTAAGCAGAGGAGTGACAAGACCATTTCAATACTCAGCAAGTATTAAGCTATCGGCTTTGCGATTAGCACAGTGAACGAAACAGAAATCCTTGCTACTGTGGAATTCACACTCCAATGGGGACAGAGACAATAAACACGATAAAAGAGTGAAATACATAAGGTGGTTAAGACCATTGCTAGGGAAAAAAATAACACACAGCAGGGTAATGGGGACTTTTGGAGAGGGTGCACAGTTGCAATTTTAAATAAGGAAAACCTCACTGAGATAACATTTGAAAACAGATCTAAAGATGAGGGAGTGAGCAGCACAAACATCTGAGGGAAGAGCTGTCCAGGCAGAGGAAACAGCTAGTGAAAAAAGGCCCTGAGGCAGGAGAGAGGATGTCTGGAATGTCTGAGGAAGAGCATCGAAGCCAGAGTAGGGGCAGTAGAGTGAGTGAGGGGAAGAGTGGTAGAAAGTAAGGTCAGGGAGGTGATAGGGGCAGATCAAGTAGGCCTTCTGGGCCATAATGAGGACTTCAGCTTTCACTGAGTGAGGTAGGAGCCACAGGAGGGTTTTGAGCGTTGGAGTCACATGGTTTGTTTTTGACAGATAACTGTGTCAGCCACAGTAGAGGCTGGATCAGAGGTGGTTAGACTAGAGGCAGGGAGATCACGCAGAAAGACTACTGCAGCCAAGAAGTGGTGGCTGACAGACAGCAATGTAGCTGTATGATCCTGAAGGTCTAGGGCCAGTCTGGGCTACAGAGAGAGATCTGGAGCCAAGATGGAAGGGGCATGTGTGTGCAGAGGAGTACAATGCTAAGTCTGGAACCTGGGGAAAGGATGGGAAATGGTGCGCTCTGTAAGAACAAAAACCAAAGCTGTCTTTTTTTTTTTTTTTTTTTTTTTTTTTTTTTTAAGATTTTTATTTTTTAGAGAAGGGAACGGAGAGAGAAAGAGAGGAAGAGAAACATCAATGTGTGGTTGCCTCTTGCACACCACCTACTGGGGACCTGGCCAGCAACCCAGGCATATGCCCCAGACTGGGAATTGAACCAGTGACCCTTTGATTGACAGGCTGTTGCTCAACCACTGAGCCACACCAGCCAGGGCCAAAGCTGTCTTATTAGCCACTACAACCCCGGTGACTTATACAGGGCCTGGTACATAGTGGATGGAATGAGTAGAGGAAAAGGAGCTTATAATAAAGACTGATAAGGGATCAGGGAGGTAGGAAAAAGATGCATAAAATAACAACAATAATAATAGCAAACCTTTATTGAGCATTTTCTGTGCACCAGATACTGTGCTAAACTTTCTACCATGTATGTAACTCATTGAATCATCACAACAGCCCTATGGTGTAAGTACTGGTATTATCCCCACTGTCATGAGAGGAAACTGAAGAACATAGATGCTTAGTAACTTGGTCAGAGTCATATAGCTATTGGGTAATGGAAACAGGAAGTGAATGCAGGGAGGTTGGCTGCAGAGCCTGTGCGCTTGACCACTACACCGTACTAGCTTTCTCAGTCTCCATGAGAAAGTGGCACCTCAGAGGTCAAGAGAGGAATTTCAGAGAGGGAGTCATCAATAATGTCAAATTACCTGAAGCACTTCAGATAGGAACAGAAACCTATGTATCAGTTTGGAAATTAGGAGCAGTGAGTGATTTCTGTCAGAGCAGCAAGCAGGCATGTGAGAAAATGGAGCTGGGTACAGACACAGCACCGTGCTGAGGGGCCATGGAGTACGATGGAGGGAACATGGGCTGATTCCTCCAGAGACCTGGATTCAAATCGCAACCTGCTGCTTCCCAACTGTCTGACTTTGGGTATTTTTACTTCACCTCTGACCTCTCTGTGTCCCCATCTGAAAAATGGGGCTGATCCTTTCCTCTCTGGGTTGCTGTGTAGAGTGAAATGAAACAGCACCCCCCTATTTTCTTTTCCCCCCATCCCCAGCCCTCCAGTCTCTGAAGTCCAAGCCACAGTGCCTCTTCAAAGCCAAGCCTTTAGCCTCTGCTCCAGACCCCATTGTCCCCGCCCCACCCTCTAGGCTGGGCTCCCTGACATAACCTCCTCCCTGTGTTCTTGGCACATCCCCTTCTGGGCACTTCCCCTTCCAAGCACACTGTAAACAAGCTTATGTCTAAACCACTTAAAGAAACAAAAGCCTCCCTCTACCCAGTGATTCCTCTAGAATCTGTGAGCTAGCTGTCTGCCTTTACAACCATACTTTTTTTTTTTTTGTACAACCATACCTTTTAAAACACTTTGCTTCCACTTGTTGTCTCTTAATTTCCTGGTCACACCTCAAGCCCCTCAGATCTCCTCTCCCCACACAACCTCACTGCCACTACTCTTTACTAAAATCACCAAGGCCCCTGGTGTTATCAGGCCCAAGTGGCTCTGTTTACTCTTTTCTCCTTGACTAGATCTTTCTTGCTACACTTGACCCTAGTTACATCTTCCTTCCTGAACCTCTCTCTTCCCCAGCTTCAGTGACAGCAGTCTGCTCGCAGCTCTCTGACCATCCTTCTCTGCCTGCCTTTTGTGAGTTCCTCTTCTTTCTACTCTTTCCTTCTTGAGACTCTGTCCCTAACACACTGCCCTCCCAACCCTGTATACTTACCCCAGATGTCCTCTGCCCTCATTCTGGTTTCAGCTACCATGTCATCACTTCTGTCCTGACTCTCTTCCTGCAGAATCACATATCCAGATGCCTGCTGACCATCTCTAACTCAGCTTCCTAAACAGAGCTCATCAGTGCCTCTTAACCTGCTCTTCATTCTGTATCTTCTGCTGCTGGTGGTGGCCACACCATGTACCCAGTTGTCTAAGCCAGCACCCTGAGAAGCACCTGAGTCTTCTCTCTCTCACTCCCTCATCCAAGTACTATTGATGTCACCTCCCATATTTCCCCTCCAGCCTTTCCAGCACTGGTCTAGTTTGAATCCTCCCAAGTGGCCTGATGCCTAGCCTCCAAGATAGGTTCCCTATCTCCACTGTCTCCCACCAGGAGTTTTCTGAAATGCAAATCTAACCATTTTACCTCCTTGGTTAAAATCCTCCCACGTTCCCCACCACCCTCTAGGGAAGTTTCTGGCCCTTAGTCTGGCCCCTGCAAAACTCTCTAGCCACTTGCATTTTCTGTGCCATAGTAGGTTTCAATAAATATTTGTCAAGTGAATTCATTGAGCACCAACTATGTGCCAGGCTCTGATCTAGGTGCTAGCACTTGGTAGTGAATAAGAGAGACAAAACCTCTGCCTTCAAGAAGGTTACTTTCTAGTGAGGAGAGAGACAGGGAATATTCAATATAGCGTATATTGGATACAAATACTAGAGAGAAAAATCAGGAAAGGGAGATAAATGTTGGAGGCAGGCAAGTTGCAATTTTAAATAGGAGAGAAAGGGAAGGCCTTACTGAAGCAGTAACATTTGAGCGAAGACCTGAGGGAAGCAAGAACACTGAACCAAGAGTAACATCTATTGCAAATCCATGAGACAGGAGTGTCTGGCATGTTCTAGAAACAGGAAGACCAGTGTGGCTGGATTCAGTGTCAGTTCCTATGCTCATGTTATGCCCATGGCCTAGAATGCTCTTCTCTCTTTCTGCCCATGTGCAACATGCATTTCAAGGATCACCTCCTCCTGGAAGCTTACTTTCACCCACTATCTAAAGCTCTCATAATGCCCTGTATCACTGACCTTACCAGGCTGTAATATGATGATCTACGTTTGATCCATCCCCCCACTAGACAGGGAGTCTCTGAGAAAAGGATCTAATTCTGTGGTGTCCTCAGAATCCAACACATGGCTCTTAGACTGAGGCTCAGAGAGATGGAATTATTTCCCCAGTGTCACACAGCTCAGAAGCAACACAGCTGGCATTGGGATCCAGGTCCATTGGAGGCATCTTTCTGTTAAGCACCTGAGAAATCCTGGTTACTGCCACATTGGCTGGCCTTCACCCCTACAGAGTAACTTGTTCTGCATCCCTACATTAGGATATTGCCCCCACTCCGAAGCATACATACACACACTCCAACAATACTCACTGAACACACGGCTGCATTAGTGAACCAGGAATGGAGCAGGCCAGTACAGTGCCCCCACCACAACTCTCTGTGTAGATGAGCTCAGAGACAAGCTGCGCCTAGCCATGGACACGCGGGCTGCCCAGCTGGCCAAGCTGGAGGAGTCCTGTTGCAAAGCCATGAGGTATGCCGTGGCCAACGCCAACAAAGTCCAGGTAAGCCTGAGCCATCCAGTGTTCTGGGCTCTCCCTAACTCCCTGAACAAAGTCCTGGGAACCTCAGCCACAACTTTCCACTCACAATTCTTCTCAAATCAACACCAGCCTCTCATCTACCCGATGACTTCCTCATTTACTCAATGGCCCTCAGGATAGAAGATACCATTCCCCACCTCCAGACTAAGGATGACTTGAGAACAGAACACCACCCTCCCTTCTCCAGCTGTTCAATCAATCTAAAGGCTTCCAGAGGCAGGGAGGTTCTCTGTCTATTCCACCCATTCCCCAGCTTAGGTCATTCAAGGGCCACGCAGTATCTCTGTCCCTTCTGTCCATGAGATGGAGGACAGTCGGGCCATATCTCCCCCTCCCCTGTGACTTAAAGAGTTCCCTGAGGTTGGGCAGCCAAATGCTCACATTCGGGGATCCCACCAGGCAGCTGAGCAGGTTGAGCGAAAGCGCCAAGAGCATCAGCGTGAACAGGCCACCAGCCTCAAGGATATCCAGCACCAGGTCAACAGTGGCCTCCTGACTGGGAAGCACCACATCACCCAACACGCTGAGGCTCCCTCCCAGGTCCTGCCCCATTCCTGGAAGGGCATGACTCCAGAGCCCCACACTACCATCAAGAAATTCCAGGAGGCCCAATGTCATGAAAAAGAGGCACAGCGCCAGGCTGAAAGAGCACTGGAAGCCAAATGGGAAAGCCAGGCCATTAACCTGGCCCAAGCAGCCTTAGAGCTAGAAGAGCAGGAGAAGGAACTGTGTGCTGAATTCCGGAGGGGGCTGGGCTCCTTCAACCAGCAGCTGGCTCAGGAGCAAAAAGCCCAGTGAGTTCTAGGGGTGGCTAGCAGGAATGACTGCCAACGGGTGGGGAGGAATGGTGAGGGACAGGGAGAGAGGGAAAGCCTGCCTGTTGAGGCTTCTGGACTTCTTTCACAGGCAGAATTACCTGAATTCAATAATCTACACCAATCAACCTACGGCCCATTACCTACAGTTCAACACCAGCAGCCGCTGAGCTCAAGATGGTTGTCTCTTCCTCCCTCCACCCCCATCAAGTTCACAGAAGCTAGGAGTCTAAGAAGAGAATGCTACAGATCCCCAACCACAATCCATTCCCCAGAGATAGCTGAGCCAGTACATCCACTTTTGAGCCTAGGTAATAAAGTTGTTCACTAAAATCAAGGTCCTATGTTGTAACAGGACACACAGGTGTGAGGTATTGCTTTTCCCGGCTACCCTTGGAATCTGTGCATCTGACCGGTCAGTATTCACCCACTCACCTTTCTTCCCTATGTCAGTTCCCCCAACACACAGCACTGCCCACTTCCTTGTAAGAGATACTTTATTAGGCACAGAGGGTAACTAGTAGGCAGTTACAAAGTGGCTACTAGCTTTCTCCCAAAGTGTAGCACAGTATGCCAGGGGAAGGAAAGTTGGAGGAGTGTTTTCTCCGCCCTCTCCCTTCAAGGCTGCATGCGGATGGCGCCATCCAGCCGGATGACCTCTCCATTGATGAATGGGTTCTCGATAATGGACTGTACCAGATGACCATACTCAGCAGGGTCACCCAGTCGCCTGGGGAAGGGCACCTGGCTGGCCAGGAAGTCGCGTACTTTCTCTGGGAGGGTGTTCAGGAGTGGGGTGCCAAATAGGCCTAGACAAAAGAGCCAGAGTCAGAGGCCCACCCTCGCTTTTATGTTTACCCGGTCCCCCCTCACCTTAGCCCTTCTTGTAGTGTTTCTATGCCCAGAGATGCAAGGATGCTACTGCTTAGGTGGTGGATACTTTCCCCTCTTCATTGCGCATAGATCCCACCCAATCCCAGGTGTGGCAGGGACAGGATATGTATACCTGGAGCAATGGTTATCACCCGGATGCCCATGGGAGCCAGATCCCGAGCGATGGGCAATGTCATACCCACTATGCCCCCCTTGGAAGCAGAATATGCAGCTTGTCCAACCTGGAGAAAGAGTGGAGATTGTAGGTGGGAGGGCCCCAGTAAGTCACTGAGGAGGCACCAGCCTTGGCCCTGCTCACACACCTGGCCCTCAAAGGCAGCCACACTGGCAGTATTGATGATGACCCCACGTTGGCCTCCCTGATCTGGCTCATTCTGGCCCATCTCACCAGCCACAAGGCGGATCACATTGAAGGTACCTAAGAGATTCACCTGGAGGACCAGTAGAGATATGGTTAGGACCTGAGGCAGAGGCAGCCTGTTGTTCCCTAAAAGTTTTGGGGACACCCACTACCAGACACCTCTTATTCCTACCCCTGGAGAACCTCCAAGGCCTTACATTGAGAATTCGCTGGAAGTCCTCCAAGGTATGGGCCTGGTTCTTCTTTGAGTTGTATGTCCTGATGGCTAATGCAATGCCTGCACAATTGACTGCCACATCCACACGGCCAAACTTTTCTTTTGCTAGAGTCAGGGCTGCTTGCACATCCTTCTCTGAGGTCACCTTTAGAGGGAGAGGTGGAGGAGGTATTATTCATCACCCAGCACACACACTTGCCACTAAATCTGTGGGCAGGAAGGGCAGAATTATGTAAGCAAGGAAGAGGCCAAAAGAAAACTCGAGAGTGGGAGCTGAAAACGTTAGGGACTACAGAGCAGTATTGCAAAATATTTTTCAATTCTATGCCCTCTTTTGATGCATTCACATGCCAGTGGAGATTCTCGATTGCTGTGGATCACAGCACTGTTTTGAGAATTAGTGATATGAAGACAGATTAGCTTTTTTGTACCCCTACTTGCTGAGATGATTGCATCAAGCTTTATTGTCTGCAGTCTGTTTCACGAAGTTTTTCAACCGTGTGAATATAAAATTACAGGGCACCATAGGAATTTTCCAACTATACATACCCTCACCAGGAGATTCTGATATGTCCAATCTCCATCACCACTGTTGGGAACGAAAAGGGAGACCGGTCCACTGCTTACATACACAGCACCCTATGGGAGGGGGGAACCCCATGGGTCCTGAGGAGAGGTGAAGTGACCCCACTTACATCGACTGGAGCGAAGGCACAGCTCTTCCCTAACTTCTTGGCCTGGACCTCCCCATCCGAGCTGGGCAGGTCCAGAAGAACAGCACTGGCTCCCTTCTCCACCAGTCGCTCTGCTGTGGCCAGGCCTAGGCCCGAGGCGCCTCCGGTTATTATGGCGACTAGACCCTGTGAAGAGGGCACTATTCAACGGCTACCCTGTGCAGACCCTTTCATCTGCCTGTTCTTCGGGTTTCTGCAAGGGAGGCTCCAGATCACCCCTGCGGAGTAATTCAGCTGTGCCTCCTCTCCTTACCGGTGGAGCCTCTAGGTTCCTAGGAACCTCTAGATTTCTCACCCCCAGATAGTCCATCCAGTCACTCTACATAAACGTGCTGTGAAGAGTTCAGCTTCACCTCCCGAGCCTCACCGCCGCAATACCAGGCCTAGATATGCGTGACCATTTCTCCCAGCACCGATCTCTTCTCCCTACTCCCACGCCGCAATGGTCCCAGCAAGGGTAGCAGGGCAAGCCGCAGGGACGAGGACCCAGATACCTTCACGCTCCGGCACACCGCAGCCATTTTTTGCAGGCACCGCCCCCTGTAGGAGCTTGCTGATTGGCGAAGCCAAGCCCGGGATGGCGAAGCCGCGTGATCCGCTGGCGGAGCGGGCGGGGCCGGTGAAGGAGGCGGGGCATCCGGGCGTCAGCTGACTCCTGTCGTCCCCTGTCCAGGGGGTTGGGCTGTGTTTTGTGAAGTTCTATCAAAGAGTCGTGCCACCTGGGGAAAGAACCAAAGGGCAGCAGCACAATACCACACCCTTCACCCGGCACTCTAGCAGGCCCGGGGATAGGCCGCCAGCTCCGCGGGGAAGGGTGGTTGGTGCAGGGCAGGAGGTTGAGAGAATGTCCCTTACTCAGAAAAAGCCTTCATTCAGGTGTAAACGTGTCTGAAAGACTCATATGCTAGCCTTTTTTGCGTGCCACCGGGGATGCCCAGAGGGATAATAAAGAGTTCATGCCTTCCAGGAGAGCACAGTTAAATTGGGAAAAAATACAGTACAGACACAGACAAAGGAAGGCAAGAGAATCAGACTCTGGGACACAGACGTGAATACCCAAAGACAGATTCTGAGAGCCACGCAGAGATGAATATGTTAAGGAATAGATTGCAAGGAACAGAGATGCCATACCAGATTACAGAGATAGGGATGTGGAAAGCCACTAACAGATACAAAAGCTAGGAGACAGACATTTGGAGACAGGGCTGCTGAGAAGCACAGTTCAGAGAGGCATAAACAGAGAAGCAAAAACATCTTTCATCAGTTCAACCTTTGCTAATATCCTCTGTGTCTAAACTATTTTGAACCCAAAAGCCCAGATCACACATTGCAGACTGGGTCTCAATCAGAGGCTGCATTTATGAACCAGGTCTTTGGTCATTTAGAACAAGGGTCCCCAACCTCTGAGCCATGGATCTGTACTGGTCCCCACCTCTTAGGAACTGGGTAGCACAGCAGGAGGTGAGCTTGAATGTAATGTAATTTAATCATCCAGAAACCATCCCCCCTCAGTCCATGGAAAACTTGTCGTCCATGAAACCAGTCCCTAGTGCCAAAAAGGTTGGTGACCGCTGACCTAGAACATCTTTCAACCAGTCTCCCAATTCGAATCTTGAGTCCACCTAATCTACCTAATCTGACTTCCTTCTATACTTTTCCCCAAACCCAGGTCTTCAAGTCATAAATCTAACTGTATATTTTCAGCCCCGTTCAGCTTTTTGTTTCCTCTATCTCAGTTATCTTCCCATATGCTTTCTCACCCAGGTAGACTGTCCTCTGGGCCTCCTGGTTGTTGGCAACTAGCACATTCATGGTTATTACACCATATTCATCAAAAGATTTAGTACCAGACTCACTATCTTTCTGACTATGTGAAGTCCTTCTAGCAATTTATAGCTCCTCACCAGGCCCAATAAGTTCCAGCTGCAGTTGCTTCTTTGTGTTCATCTTTTCATTAAGCTATTGCCTCTGCTTGGAATGCTCTCCCCCTGCTTTTTGCATGACTGCCTGTTGCCATGACTTGCTTAAATGTCACCTGCCCTCCCTGACCACTCAAGCTGTAACCACCTAGTTACTATCCCGATGGGTTGGAAGAGGTGATCAGAGGATGTGACTGGCCCTGACTGGTGTGGTTCAGTGGATTGAGTGCCATTCTGCAAACTGAAAGACTGCCGGTTCAGTTCCCAGTCAGGGCACATCCCTGGGTTGTGGGTCAGGTCCTCAGTTGGGCAAGTACAAGAGACAAGAGACAACCGAGTGATATTTCTTTCACATGTAGATGTTTCTCTCCATCTCTTTCTCCCTCCCTCTCCCTCTCTCTAAGAATAAATAAATAAAATCTTTAATTTTTTTTATTTTAGAGGCAACCAATTGATGTTTCTCTCAACATACCAATGTTTCTCTTCCTCTCTCCCTCTCTTCCTCCTTCCCTTCCCCTCTAAGAACAAATAAATAAAAATGTTTTTAAAGCTTTTTTTTTTTTAAAGTGGATGTGACTGCCAGTTGTCCTGCCAGCTGGAACCAGGAAATCGAGGCCTTCTCAACCCCACCCCTATCCACTCTGCCCATCATTCCCACAGCCAGAGACGTTTCAAGGACACAACCTTGAGAGAGCAATGCATTGCTGAGACTATCTGGACAGTATATGTGACTGAACTCCATTAAGGCCTGTATGTAAACTTAAAATTCTGATGGGTGGGTGCTGAGATCTCATCTTGTGGCCACCCAAGACAAGCCTCATATGTAAGTTCTCTTGCTTATTAAACCTGCCACCTACCAATCTGGAGTGATCTGCTCCTTTCTTCCATCTCTGATTACTCTCTGTGTATGGGAGCCAGTTTGCAAACTAACACATTACATATTGGAATTTTCTGCATAGCACTTCAAGTCCATAATCTTTTTTCCAAACTTGGGGCCAAATATGTTTTAGAATTCAGAATTTTTTCAATTTTAGAAAAGAACACATAAACTCAATATTATATAACTCTATATGCTGCATATACTCTATATTATATAACTAAGGAGAAAGGTCTGGAGCATTACTTATAATTAAACATTAATATTTCTAGACTGAAGAGTATGAAAATTTACACTAAGTGTGAACCAAGACTGTAAATAGCCTCACACTACTTCAGCTCAGGTTTAGTTACCTAATGAGTTTGGGCTCTAAGGTATGAAAAAACAACCTTTTGCTTTTCAGAACTTCTGACATTGTGGAATTGTGCCTAAAAGCTTTTGAGCCTTGTCTAACAGGCTGTGTGTGTGTGTGTGTGTGTGTGTGTGTGTGCATGTGTGTTTGTAGCTCTTTCCCTGCTGGAAAGTAAGCCCAATGCAGCAGAGTCTTTGTTCTGCTGGTTCACCTCTGGGTCACCCAATGCCAAGAACACTGACTGGCATGTACCAGTACAAATGCATGTGTGAATGAATGAGTCAATCAACCAGTCTTGAAAGAATTTGCAGGCCCAGCTTCATGATTCCTTCATCTACTCAACTTCAGGGACCTCCACTTCTTCTCCATTTTCATCACCTCTGTCTAGGCCACATTATTAACCTTGTCATGGCTTGGAATGACTCCCCAAGTCCCTGTTCTCCCACTCATCTTGGGTCTCCTCCCCATTACCACTTCTTTTATCTCCTTGAACCCTGTGGGTCTTTCTATTTTCTTCCAGCCTAGTGACCTCTTCCCACTTTTCTCTTGGCCAGAGTAGAACCTGTCTCTCTCATTTCCCCTCTCTCTTTACCTGTTCTCACCGCACTCTCAACCCATTTACCCATTGGCCTTCTACCAATTGAAGTCCTTAACAGTTTAGCACAGGCCCTAAAGTTAGAAGGCCTGGGTTTGAATCTCACCTCCATCATTTCCTAGCTGAATGACCTTGGGCAAGTTACTTAATTGTTGTGCCTCAGTTTCCTCTTCTATAAAATGGGTATAATCAAAGCACCTACCTTGTAGAGTTGTTAGGAATAAATGAGTTAACGTACAGTGTATGTATGTGTGTGTGTGTGTGTGTGTGTGTGTATAAAGATACTTTGAACAGTACCTGACCTTTAGCAAGAGCTATGTAAATGTAAGCTACTGTTACTCTTTGGAGCAGTGTCTCTTAGTCTTTTTTTTTGTGTTGTGGACAGCTCTGGAGCAGTCTGGTGAAATCTTAAGGAACCCCATCTCATAATAATGAATACATAAGATAAATAGATTACAAAAGAAATACAATTGTCAAAATAAGAAGAAATACATCTGTCATGTAGTATTATAATATATGTGCTTCTTTATCAATACATTAAACACCAAGCTATACCTGGCTGGCATGGCTCAGTGGATTGAGCGCCGGACTGCAAAGCAAAGGGTTGCTAGTTCAATTCCTAGTCAGGGCACATGCCTGGGCTGCAGGCCAGGTTCCTAGTAGGGGGCACACAGGAGGCAACCACACATTGATGTTTCTTTCCCTGTCTTTCTCCCTCCCTTCCCCTCTGTCTAAAAATAAATAAGATCTTTTTAAAAAATAAAATAATGATTTTTTGAGAGATCTGCAACAACCATGATAAGGTATGAAAATCTTGTTTCTGTTGGTGACAAAGCCACAGGGACTGCTATACTACTTTAGCTTGCTACCTACATCCCCTAGAAGGACATGCTACATTCCTGTTAGTGATAGTGAAAATTAAGATGCAATTTCCTTCCTCCCTCATCCAAGTCCATGGGCTCCTTAAATTCTCTCTACAGACTCCAAAGAGGCTGTGGACCCTTGGTTAAGAACTTCTGTGTTTAGAGCAAACAGAGGCCATTAGGTGAATGCTTTCTCTCTTGTCACCTGCAACGTTCTCTCTAGGCCACACTCTTCTTGGGTCTCAGAGAAGAAAGGTCTTGTTTGGGGCTTGCCCTTCCCACTGGGCTCTGGGTCCCAGCCCCTCCCACTTCCCTGGGAATTTGTTTCATTGAGCATACCTGTCTTTATTGTTTGCACCTCTGTCTCAAGATCATTAGAAAATAGGGAATAGTTCGAACTCAACATTTGCACACAACAGACATTCATCAGTTTAGGTGCTTGAGGGTCAGAGATGAGCAAAGGGGCATGTCAGGGACACCAGAACCAGCAACATTCAGCACTACCTCACTATCCCCAAGGGTACTAGCCTTACCAGGAGATGAGAGAAGCACAGAGGTGATCTTTACTCCTGAGAGATAAAAGCTAGTAATACAAGATAAAACGTTCAACCCTTGTGGAGACCTGCAGTTACCCCTGCAAAGACCAAGTTGCACTGGTTCTGGCAGGCTGTGAGGTGGCATTGGCAACTATAAAGGACCTCAAATGATGGATATGGAGAGGATCCAAATGTGTGCCTGTAATTTCCGAGTGAGTTGGGGCACAATTTGAATGAATGATTTAAGCACTGCAGCAGCGTGCAGGACATGAGAATGACTGTGGTGAGCCTCTGAGAGTGTGCTAGCTGAGTATCTACCATTTTAATGAATGGGGCTCACATGTGAATGAGTCTGTGTGATACCAACCTAAGGTCATGATGACTAGCATTGCCCAAATCAATGGCATCGTCCAGCCTTTGTGTAATCAGAACTTTCTAGCTTTGTTTGACATGGTTGAACACTTCCTCCTCCTACAAAGACCCCTTGGCTTCCATGACACCTCACTTTCCTGATTCCTCCTATTTCCCTGACTGTTCCTTCTTGGTCTCCTCCCTGGGTTTCTTTTTCCCTGCTCCCTCACTAGAGAGCTCGTTAATCTCCTGGTTTCAATACTACCTCTCTGTTGAGGACTTCCCAATCTCTACCTCCAGCTCACCTTGCCACTGAACTTCAGAATGAGATAGCCAATCACTTGCTAGCTCCCTACACCTGGTGGCTCTTAGGCACTCCAACATGTCCTAAATTAAACTCAACCATTGCCCCCTAAATTTGCTCTATCTCAGCTGGTAGCAACATTACCTTCATGGACTCCAAAGCCAGACCCTGGGACTAATGCCCTTTCCACTCCATCTAATCAATCGCCAAATCCTCTTGACTTAAGTCCTACATATTTCTTGAATCTGGCACTTCCGCTCTCCCATCTTCCTATTTTCACCACCCAAAACCTCTTGTACTATTGTACCTGTCAAATCCCACTGTTGTCCCTCTTAAAAGGACCCTCCAAGAAGCCAGCAGAACCCCCTTCCTAAAATTCAAAGTTTACTATGTTACTCTCCTTGCTTTAAAGCCTTTTGGTGGTTCTCCCCTCACTTGCAGGGCTATCTGCAATAGCAGCTGCTGACTTTCCTGACTGCAGCCTGTATAACTGTCCAACAGCAACAATGCACCATAATGCTGCCAGATGAAATATAGGATGCTAGAGTAATTAAATTTGAATTTCAGATAAACAACAAATCATTTTAGTCTGAGTACCTCCCATGCAATATTTATTTATTATTAACCAAAATTATTAGGTATTTATCTAAATTCATATCCAAGTGAGCATCCCGTATTTTCATTTGCTAAAATAAATCTGGCAACCCTACCCCAAATAATCCTCAGGACTGCGAGATGCCCTCCTTGCGCTGACACAGCTCTGCACACCCACCTCTGAAACAATACTTACCTCGGGAGAGATCAGGGGTCTGTTCTGATCTCTGTGTCCTTGGTACGCCATACAGCACCCCGGGGCAGACAGATGGCAGTGTTTGCTGAGTGAATGAATACATCGCAATAAACCTGCGTCATTTGATGGAATCAGTAAGTATTGTGATTAGTTCAGTGTCAGTTCCACTTTATACCCACTTTGCCTTCACAGCCTTGGAAGAATTACCTCATTGTTTACACATCCACACAGCAGGAGAGCTAGGAAGCTGGGAGTCAGTCATTTGCAGGCTTAATGAAGCCATTATAGGACGTGTGTGTGTGTGTGTGTGTGTGTGTGTGTGTGTGTGTGTGTGTGTGTGTGTGTGTGTGTGTGTTTGAAGGGAGAGAAGGAATGAGAGGGAGACGATGGTATCCTAGCAATATGGAGGTAGAGGAAAGCAAGGAGGCCCCGAACCAGGGAGGCTGTGGGGGAGGAAGGGAAGGGGATGTGGACAGCCCAAGGAAAGCAGAAAAGCAAGCAGGCAGCAATGAAGGCGAGGAACCAAGAGCCAGCTGGCACCAGAGCAAGGAGTGACAGCCGCTGCAGGCAAGGGACGGGAGCCGGAGGAGGGAGGCTCTGGCAATACCGGCCGAACCATTCTTCTCCCTCCAGGGCTCTGGTGGCTCTCCGGTCTCCAGGCGGTCTCCAGGGTTAGACCAGTTTCTCCCAGCACTCCCTCGACCCCAAAATCAAGAGGACCACGGAGAGATTCTGATAGTCCTCTCGCTCCCACCCCGAGTTGGGAAAGACTTGGAACAGAATAAACGGGGGAGAAGGGAAAAGGGGAGATGAGTCAGCCTGGGCTGGGCGGCAGCTGCCAGCGAAACCCCAACCAAAGTGATCGCGCAACACCCAGAAGTTGGGGGCGGGGCGCGGGATGGGGGTGGAGTACTCATTCGAGTGGGAGGCTTGCTTTTTTTTTTTTTTTTTAGCTTGTAAAAATCCTCACAGAACGACATGTTTATTGATGTTTTGAGAGAGAAAGGAAGAGAGATAGAAACATCGATGTGGGAGAGAAACATCGAGAAACTTCGATCGGTTGCCTCCCCAAATCGAAAGTGCCCCCACCAGGGAGGCAACCTGCAACCTAACTGTGCGCTCTTACCAGGATCCAACCGCAACCTTTTGTTGCAGGGGAGAATGCTCCAACCTACTGACACAGTCAGGGCCCGGTGCGAGGCTTTACAGGCAGTGTTTGTAATAAGTCTTGGCCACGGACCCATGCAAGGAGCAGCTGTGGGACCAGGGTCACGTCGTACTGATCACAAAGCCTCAAGTTTCTACGGCTTCAGATAGGAATGAATACTCGCTTTAACCGAGTATATTGTGTCCGCCGTCTTAGTGCTGTGCGCTCCACCCTAAGCCACTTTGCGCCACGTGAGACTGTCCTAACGGCGGGGGTGTGGAGCATAGTGGGGAGGTCCTGATCTGTCATCAGTAGGAACTTTGAGGTGGGTCTTGTCCTGAAAGGGCCTGTTGGAACCTGAAGTGTCGGGCGAAGGGTTTTGAGCAAGAGACAAGATCCTCTTATATTTCTGCCCATTCCAGACGGGGAAGAAAAGACACCCCGTCTGAAACCAAGGATTTGATGGCAATCTGTGAACAGGCTGCACCCACTCCAGGCAAAAGCACCTTAGAGTCACTATGCTTGTCATTCACACATTCATTTTCTTTATTAGAGGGACTGCCAGTGGAAACGGAAGGATTCACGCTAAGACTCCAATACAGGGCTGTCCTGTAGTCCTGAGTGTGGGAACACGAGATCCAGGGAGAGAAAGCGGGTGACGGCGCGGTTAGGGTGGGGCAGAGAAGCACAAATTCAGCTTGACACCACCACCCACTCGCGACATCTTTCCTGCTAGTGGAATGTGGCATCTGCGCATGTACTCGCCACCCCCACGGGGCCATCAGGAGGAGTCGGCCAGTCCTGGGTGACAATGGTGTCCGCGCATGCGTGTCCCGCTCACCTCTTGTTCCCAGTGGGGTCGTGGAGTTCCCTGGAGTAGGAGGTTAAATGAAGCCGCTAGAGGAGGTTTAAGTGGGTGCAGAGTCCGTGGAAGTAGACGGGCAGCTGTGACTGCTCCTTTCGACTCGTTCGTAATTTGCAGTCCTTTGAAGAAACTGAAAGCCAGAGGACGGAAGGGAGTGGGTGTGTTAGACCCGGAGGAAACCCCTCTCAATCCCGCCTTCACATCTCCATGCCCTAGAAGGGACTCAGTCTGAGAAGTCCAGTCGTCCCCCAGATCACACCCCCAAAGGGAGGCCAGATTTGGACAGTAACCGCGCTGCACCGTACCCCCACTTTTCCATTCAGTTCTGGGAGCCTACCCTACACTCTGGGAGCCTCTGAGTCAAAAAGGGGGTCCCGTGGGGTGGGGCAGGGTGGGGTTGAAAGTCCTATGTGGGGCTGCCCCATAGCCTGGAAAAGCCTTTGTTTTCCTCAAGGATGTGGAAGGAAGACCCCAGATGGGCCTGGGAAGTGCTGTGAAGAGTGACTTCACACCACCTATCAGGAAGTAAAGCCTGACTGAGGTGCAAAACCCAGTGTGAAATTGGGTTAAAACTCTGACCCCAGACTCCAGCAATAAGATGGGCCTAGAGGGTATTATACTAAGTGAAATAAGTCAGAGAGAGAAAGACAAATACTTTACTATATCACCTACATGTGGAACCTAAAGAATAACACAAATGAACAAACAAAACAAAAATATACTCATGGAAACAGTGAACAAACTGGTTGCCAGAGGGGTGGATATGGGAGGGGTGGGTGAAAAATGTGAAGGGGAATAAAAGGTACAAATTTTCAGTTATAAAATAACTAAGCATCAGGTAGGTGATCTACAGCACAGGGAATAGGTTCAATAATATTGTGATAACTTTCCATGGTGACAGATGGTTACTAGACTTAGTGTGGGGATCACATAGTAAGACATATAAATGTTGAATCACTGCATTGTACACCTGAAACTAAAATACTATTGCACACCAACTATACTTTAATAAAAATTTTCAAAAAAGAATGAAAAGAAAGGGAGCCATTGGCTGCTTCAGCTGCAGGAGCAATTTCATAGAGGCTTCAGGGATCTTAAAGTCTAATGCTTCTTTTGAATGAAGACCCTGAGGCCCAATCACATCACTTAACACTGAGAGATGACATGTCAGGCGGTGCTGAGGGTGTACTTAGTCTGTTATTTCTCACCACAGCCCTATGATGACAATCATCCCTGGTTTATGCATGAAGAAAGTGAGTACTGAAAAGTTAAGCCAGTTTCCAAGGTCACATAACTAGTAAGGAACAAAGCAGACTTCAGACTTAGACCACCTGGCTCCAGAGGCCAAACCCTCATGATCACAGACTCTGCTGCTTTTTATAAGACAGCAGGTTAGCCCTGGCTGGTGTAGCTCAGGGGACTGAGCACAGGCCTGTGAACCAAAGGGTTACCAGTTCAATTCCAAGGGTCACCCAGTTCGATTCCCAGTCAGGGCACATGCCTGGGTTGCAGGCCAGGTCCCTAGTAGGGGATGCATGAGAGGCAACCACAGGCAACCACACATTATTAAAAACCAACCAAACAAACAAACAAACAAACAAAAAAAAAACACCAGGTTAGAGAAACCCAGTAAAATAGGTCCCCAACCCCCAGAGCCACAGAGTGGTATGGGCCCATGGTCAGCTAGGAATCCAGCTGCACAAAAGGAGGTGAGCAGATTCAAGCCAAGGCATGGAGGTGGAGTGGAGCTGCAGCAAGGTGGGGAGCTGGTTTCTGCTGCCACCACGGCTCCAGCCCACCCTGCGCAGCCCACAGAGGCTCCCCCTCGGCTATGATTATCCATGGCTTCCCTGAAAGCTGACGGCTACCAAGATCCACACTATGGAGTTGGCCAACGTGGAGAAGTTAGCTGATGAATTGCATATGCCATCCCTCTCCAAAATGATGTTTGGAGCCAACGTTTTAAGAATCCAGCACTGTTCTGGCTTTGGGATTGAGTTTAATGCTACAGATGCTTTCAGATGTGTAAACTACCAAGGAGTTCTCAAAGTGTTCTGTGCGGAAGAGGAGCAGGAAGGCGGGATGGAAGGTGAACACTCCAGGGAGGTTATTAAACCACACGATTGGACCTATACAACAGATTATAAGGAAACATCACTTGATGAATCACTCAAGTTAAAGGTTGTACCTACAGCAAATCATATAGATATAGAGAAATGGAAAGCCAGAGAACAGATTAAGTTTTTTGAAGAAGTTCTCCTGTTTGAGGATGAAATTCACGATCATGGAGTTTCAAGTCTAAATGGGAAAATTAGAGTAATGTTTTCCAGCTTTTTCCTGCTGTTGAGGTGGTTTTTTGTTTTGAGAATTGATGGAGCGCTTATCAGAATGAATGACATGAGAATTCACCAGAGGCTGACAAGACCTACAGGTTATGAGAACATACATCACGAGGGCGAAATTGCTCATTTAACACATGTCCACCATCCTTCTTCATGGAGCCCAATGAACTAGCACAGTATCTACTGATCAAGGAGGCAGTTCGTGAGAAGCTAGTATTTCCAGGAAGAATTTATCATAACCCCACAGACTCAGAAGAAAATGCACCTGTGGAATAGAATGTGTTGTATTGCATGCTCACTGGAATCTGATGGAGACCTTGGCTATGTGGATGGGGGTATTTTTATTATGAGAATTAATTGCCTTGTCTACGTGCAGATTTTCAGTAGCCTTAATGGAAAAAAAAAGTAAAATAAAAGATTGTTGCAGGCAAAAAATAAAAAAAAAAAAGTCAAGGCAGAATATCCTGCGATTGCCACAAAAGCAATGAAAAGCCTGCTTCCATTTCCAACATCCTATCTTTGTGAAGCACAGTTTTCTGCAGAGACAGCAACCAAAATGAGATTAGGGGTACACTGGATGGACATAAGCAACACTCTTCAGGTGTCACTGTCTCCCATCACCCCCAGATGGGACTGTCAAGTTGCAGGAAAACAAGCTCAGGGCTCCCACTGATTCTGCACTATGGTGAATTGCATAATTATTTCATTATATATCACAATGTAATAATAACAGAAATAAAGTGCACAATAAATGCAATGGGCTTGAATCATCCTGAAACCTTCCCCCACCCCTGGTCTGTGGAAAAAATTATCTTACATGAAACCGGTCCCTGGTGCCAAAAAGGTTGGGGGCCGCTGCAGTCAAAGGTCAAGATGGGACCTCATTTCCTGAGCAATCACTCCCACACCACTGTGTTTCTCTCACACTGTTTCAATCTTCCCCCTTTCTTCACCTTGTGTGGAAGAAATTGCTGGTTGAGAATAAAATTTAAAAATTAAATAAAAAAGAAATTGCTGGTTGAGGAAAGTGAGACAAAGAGGTTCCATATTTTGCCAAAGCTCACACAGACAGTAGTTGGACCTTGATGAGGAAGCAACTTGACTCAGGTAACTACTTAACCACGACAAACGAGACTAAAATCTAGGTTTCCTATCTCCCAATCTTGGCACCCCCCCCCCTTTTTATTACTACGTGCATTTTCACAAACATGTATTTGTTCATTCAGCGAATGTTTGCTGTGCTAGGCATTCTTGGAGGCACTTAGAATCAGTATTGAACAAAATAGACATGGTCTCTGTCCTCAAATGTCTGAGGGAGGGTGAGGGTGGAGGTTGTCAAAGGTAAACAAGGACAGACAGTAGTCACAGTAGTGAAGACAGATTTCATCAGTCATTACTGACAGTAGGGGAAAATTGAGCCCCATTCCCACTTGCGAAGGCTGTGACTGGGCGTTTTAAAGGAGGGAGAGGAGCAAGCAGGGTTTCAGTAGAGTCAGGGAAGTGAAAAATTACAAAGGCTCGGTCAGTGTAAGTGCGGTTATGCCAGCTGTGTCGCTAGCTGTCAGTTATTGAAGTTAGGAGTCTATCCTCCCAAAGAGACTGGGAGATAGACACCCAGGGGCAGGCTGCTTGACAATTGCATTTCAAGGGGATGGTCCTTGAAAGTGGTGATGGAGTGGTAGTATATACATTTACATCTCACAGGAGAACTCACAGTTGGAAGCCTATTTTAGTTAATGTTCTAAGCAAGGGAGTTTGGGGGTGCCTATGTTAGGTGTTGGCTAGAAAAAAAAGGAAAATTCTTTTGATGGCCGTGAACTTTTCGGGATGGGAACCGGGTCATCCTACAGACTTGGCCTTAGGCTGCTAGAAGTCATACTACAGTTTGGCCAAGTCCCTTTGTGCAGAGGGTAGGGATGGTTGTTGTTTTCTGTTCGCAGTGTTAGGGTGAATTTTCACATTGATGCAATATGGCCCAATGCCTCGCATATGCAAACAATTCTTATTCACAGAATATTCCCAGGACTCAGAGGTTATCTCCCAGCAGCCAGCCAAGGGCTGGTCCTGAAGACTGGCCTCTGTTTAGAATTACAGGGTTTGAGCAACCCAGGCTCACTGAGTTAAGTAGGGGTGGGTGTTTGCATAGAGTGTTCATGCAGAGTTTTTTCAGTTTCCAAGGGAGGTGGAACCAACCATAAACATGTAAATTGGACTTTCAGGTAGTGATGATATTGAAGACCTGGGAGATCTGAAGAAGGGATTGACTCTATTGTTGAATTGAAAACCTGAATATGCAAAGGTCTGGGAAGGAAAGCCATCCAGAGGGAAGAGCAAGTGAGATCTGAGGCAGGACTGGGCTTGTCTTCCGCTAGGGCAGGCGTGAAGGCCAGTGTTCTGGAGTGTAGGTAACAGTGAAAGCAGTGAATGAGAGTGGTGCTAGGATAACAGAAGTTTGAGGGGCTTGGAAACAGGGGCCAAATCACAAATTACAGCAGAACCTCCTCATGTATAAATAAGGTCGTGCAAGTTTTCAGTGTATGAGATGCCTTGCGGTGAGAGGGGCAGAACAAAGATCTAAAAGTCAACTTTTCCTGTGCTCATCCAGCTGTGCTGCGCATCCCAGGGCAGGGCTGTGTGAGCCAGGAAAAGGGGTTCCTTTTTCTATTAAAAACAGCTAGCTGCACCGTGAGCCAGAGGGGCTACCTCAGAAGGGCAGATTTGTCTAAACCGGAAGGTGCTAGATGGCCGAGCTGTGGCTTGTGTGCCAGGCACTGAGCTTGTGGTTGCCAGGGTAGTAGATTAGTTGAGATTACTGAAAAGGCTGAGCAGCTGTCTTTAAAAAGAGCACCATGAAAATTAATTTATGTTACCTCCTTACAGGGCCCATAACAGCGGTGAGGTAGGTGTGTTCAACCCCTCCATGGAGAAATCACAATGGAAAATTGTGACTTCCTTCTCCAGATGCATGAACCTCCTCCTCCTGCATCCCCTTCCCTCTCCCCCTTCAGGCTCTTCCTGTGTCTCTCTCCTGTTTTATTTCCTTGAGCTTAACTCTTAATGAGCATTCATTACTCGGGGCAATGCATGCAAAAATGTCCTCAGTGATGTCTCCAAAATCAGGTAGATGAAACAGACAAGTTTTTAATTTTTTTATTAAGTTATTGATTTATACCTCTCTATCTTACAGAATGGATTTGAAGCAACTGTCAATTCCACGATTTATCAGTTCCACGATTTACAGAGTACCAGGGTGGACAGTAGAACTAAACTAGGGCAAGATGACGATAAGGATCCCTCCTTTTTTTTGCTTTAAATTTTTAAATATTATATCTTTATGTTGTAAGGAGTTTTTTTTATTATCTCCTTTTCAAGTGTGCAGAAAAGTAGAGAATACTATAAACACCCCCAGTTTGGCCCTGGCTGGGTAGCTCAGTTGGTTAGAGCATTGTCCTGAAATGCTAAGGTTGTGGGTTCAATCCACAGTCAGGGCGCACATGAGAATCAACCAATGAATGCATAAGTAAGTAGAATAACAAATGGATGTCTCTCTCCCAAAATGAATAAATAACATTTAAAAACCACGCCCAATTCAATCAAATCTTCACATTTTTGTCAGACTGTATTTTTAAAAAGAAAACAGGAACGATATAGTTGAATCCCCCTTGGCACCCTTCCCAGGTTCATCCCCTTTCCTCCCCTCAGTTACCACTGTCCTGAGCTTGCAGTTTACCAAGTCCATGCATGCTTTGTTCTTCAACTTTATATGAATATACCCATCAATTTCATAGTATTTTTGTCAACATGATATAGTCTTGTTTTGTGTGACTGGCATGAACACCGTGCGGCCCCTGTGTCAGTAGTGCGGCTCTAAATATCTCATACTTACACGGTGCTCTCCTCACATAGGCCTCTTAAGTGGCAGAACAGTATCATGATCCCCATGATACTCAAGAAGGAACAAAGGTCCAAAGAATAAAGGGTTGGGCCCCAAGACCACACAGGGCCAGAGGCCTAGGCTGACTGACTCCCAGCTCAGCGCAGTGCCCACTGCTTAGTGCCATCTGGACAGTACAGTGAGCCGTATCAAGACAACAAGTGTAAGCAACTAGAGAGCAGGCAGGTGGGAGGGAGAGGAGAGCAGAGTGGAGTTAAGGGTAGGAAAGAAAGATAGACACGGAAAGACAAAACAAAAGAGCCAGTGAAGGGAGCTGTATGGCTTTAAATCTACCAGTGACTCTCAACCTTAGCTTCTTTGGAATTGCCCAGGGAGCTTCAAAAAGCATTAATTTCTGGGACCCACTTCCAGAAATTCTAATGTATTTGGCCTGTTGGGCAGCCTGGGCAGCAGGATGTTGGAAAGCTCCTCGGAAGATTTTGGATGCAGGCCATTGAGTCAGTAAAGCAATTTGTCAGGCAGCGAATTGGTTGAGGGAGCAGTACTCAAAGACTAGCTTGTTAACATTAATAAGATTTTAGACCTCAAACCGTGGTTTGATAATGCAATGTAAATAAGGTATTGAGATCTTAACCTCAGAGTCAATGGACAGAAATGGGCTAAAATGAGAGGTGATAATCTGGTTTCCTCAGTGCTGCTCATACTACTCTGAAACTAATATGTTCAGTTATTTGGGCTTTTATTTGAAGGGGAGAGTAGCAATTTTTACAATGACTACCAGTAAACCCCCCACAAAGTAATGGAATTCAGCAAACATTCCCTAAGTACTTCCTTTACGCAGGGTCTGTGCTGCACAAAAGTAAGACAGATGGAAAAATCACAAGCCTTGACCTCGAGCTCAGACTCGAGGCAATGCAGACAAACATATGATAAACACAATATGCTGAATGCTAGAGATAAGTCCAAAGTGCAAGGGAACGGAGGGCCGACAACACCTAACTCTACCTTCGGGTGACTAGTGGACGGGTTTAGAGCGGGCTTCACAGGAGTGCTGCGTGAGCTGGGTCTTAAAGGACTTAAAGGACTTAAAGGACTTAAAGGACTAGCAGTTGGCTCAAGGCATCCTTGAGGCTGGAGGTTAGGAAGAGCATGTGCAAAGGCGTAGGTGTAAGTGCACGTGTACAAGGACAATTTGGCGCGGTAGAAGCACGGGGAACAAGATGTGGTGGGGGAGAAGCAGGTCATGAGGCACAAAGGTGAGCCCGTGTGCCATGCTGGGGTGCAGGCTTCACCCTGCAGGTGGCACAGGCAATCATTGAAGGGAGGAGTGTGTGGAGAACAGCTGAGTAGAAGTTTACCAGGCAGGAATGTGGGATGGATGGGGGTGGGGAGAGGAAGAGGAACAGTGTAAGCAAAGGAGTGGAGACAGGATGAGCCTGATGTGTCAGGTGCAGTGAGGGAACCAACAATCTGGTAGGAATGGTGGGAACCATCTGGGGTGCTTTTTGAAAATATCACTGCCTGGGCCCCACTTTCCCGCCTCCTTTAGAGATTCTGAGTGATATGGTCTGGGCGTGGGGCCCAGGCCTTAGCATTGTTTTTTTCAGTATTTTAAAAAAGTCTCCCAACCCTGGCCAGGTACCTCAGTTGGTTAGGGCAGCATCCCCACATGCCAGGGTTACAAGTTCCTCCCAATCAGGGCACATACGAGAGTCAACCAATGAATGCATAAAAAAGTGGAGCAACGACTCGAGGTCTCTGTCTCTGTCTGTCTCTGTGTCTCTCTCCCCTCTCTCCTCTCTCTCTCTAAAACAAAAAAAAAACTCTCCCAGGTGATCCTAATATGAAGCTGGTTAGGATATGTGTGGAAAGGTAGGCCAGAGCCAGATAACAGTTGTAAATTGGTTAACGTTTATTGAATGTTAATTATGTGCCAGACATTTTATTAATCGTTTTCATCTTCGCCTATTTAATAGGTAGGTTCTATTATCATTGTGTGGCGGGTGAGTGAACAGTAATTTGACCAAAGTCCTATACCAAAGTAAGTGGCAGCAGACTGGCTTCCAAGCACATCCTAGAAAGGCTTGTATTCCAGGCCAAAGAGCTTGGGTTTGCTTCTGTAACCATCTTTATTAATTTAGTGTGTATCCGTCCAGAATTTCTTTATGCATATATGAGTAAATGTGAATATGTATTCCCGTATTTCTTACACAAAAGGGAGCATACTAGATATACTGATGACATGATGACATTTTGCCTCTGGGCCTCTTAGGATCTCCTTTGCCCATGTTTAGTTATTTTTCCTCAGTGAGCATAGAGTCACCCTGTGGCCCTCTGGCTCACACTTGCCCCAGCGCTCTCTCTATGGTATGGAGCTCAGTGTACTGCAATAGCTGTGAGAGCAGGAACCAGCTACTACCTTGGGTTTTATTTGTTCTTCTTTTTGTAGTTGCTTAAGATGAACTGAATTTCAGGCTTTACTTCTGCCAAGACATGCACTGAAGATTATAAGACTTTCTTTCAGGACAGCTTTAGCTATGCCCCCTTAGTTGGTTTTTTGTTGTTGTTGTTGTTGTTTTAAGATTTTATTTATTTATTTTTAGAGAGAAAGAAAGGGAGAGAGAAAGAGAAGGAGAGAAGCATCACTGTGTGGTGGCCTCTATCACACCCCCTACTGAGGACCTGGCCCACTACCCAGGCATGTGCCCTGACTGGGAATCGAACCGGCAACCCTTTGGCTCATAGGCGGGTGCTCAATCCACTGAGCTACACCAGTCAGGGTGTGTGCCCCCCTAGTTTTGATATAGTTTATGCTCCTTACCATTCATTCTATTTGAAATATTTTTAAATTTGATTTCTACATTGACTCTTTTGTTATTTATCCTTAATTAGGGAAATACTACTTAATTTCCTAGGAGTCATAGATCTCGTAGTTATACTGTTTTTTATGATATCATGTATTTTCACAATGATCAAATGATATGCTCTGAATGTTTTCAATCCTTTGAAATTTATCAAGATCATTATAGAGCTATGGATATGGTTAATTTTGATAAGTGTTCTATATGCATTTCAAAAAAGTTTATTCTATTGTCATTGGCTGTGATGTCCTGTATATGCCCACTATTAATTGTTCATATGTTTCATATCCTTCCAGATTCATGGAGTGAAAAGAAAATGCATGGCCTAAGTTCTTCATAAATAAACTTTTAACCCATCTGCCTTTGTTTTTGGATGCAGTCTTACTTCCAGAGGTACTTGGTGCTGTTACTTTCAAGTCTTTTGGGGACTCTACTTTCAATTTGTTTTATACAGGTCTCAGCCTATGTTGTGGTTGGACTGGCCCTTGTGCTTTCTAGTGTGATTGCAAGACATCCTTTAGCAATAAATCATCAGGAAATTTTCAAAAGATACAGGCTTATTACTTACTTAGACCTCGAAATTACACAGTGCCACCTGGGACCACAGAGGGAGAGGAGAAGTGGGAGAGGGAGAATGGGCCTGGAGTTCTGTTTTTATTAGGGTCAATGGTGGGGGCCTCAAGTTTTGCTGGCTCGCTCTTTTTTTTTTAAGATTTTATTTATTTATTTTTAGAGAGAGGGGAAGGGAGGGAGAAAAAGAAGGAAAGAAACATCAGTGATGTGTGAGAGAAACATGGATTGGTTGACTCTCGCACACCCTCAGCTGGGGACCTGGCCCACAATCCAGGCATGTACCCTGACCGAGAATCAAACCAACAACGTTTTGGTTCACAGGCTGACACTCAATCCACTCAGCCACACCAGCCAGGGTTCACCCTTTATTAGTGAATTTAAAACATAAGAACAGGAATCTAAAATGCAGTAAGCAAAGACAAACAGGTAGCCCAAATGGTCACTGACTGAAATCAACCAAGATCTCTAAAACATAAAAGCCTCAGCAGAGGGAAGTACCTGGTTTTAATATAGTCCTGTGCCTGAAAATGTGTCTATTGGAAGTGGGTGTGTCTTTGAATTGGCTGTCTCAGGCAATCAAAGCTTAAGCCAGGTATTTGCATTATGAAAGAGAGCAAAAAACAAATGGCAGGGCTTACACTACGCAATATTATGCCGATTTTCATCTTCCCAACTGCTAGTATATGATTTAGCTTTCTATGGTTTGCTTTATTCATTACTATTCATCCTTATGCTTTCCACATGCCAAAGTACATTTCAGAATTTTCCTCTCCAATTATTTTCAGGTTGATGTCTTTTTTTTTGTAGGCATGCTTTAAATAATTACTTAATTTTTGAATAGGTAATATGCATATACTTCAAAAACAAAGGTGAAATGTGTGCAGTGGGAAACTTCCTGCCATCACTCTCCATCTACCCTCTCCATACATTAACCATTATTTTTCACTTACTATACAATTTGGTGTTTTCATATTCTCTCTCTGATACAGATTTTTAAAACCTTATTAATGGAGACTTCTGGTCAAGATGGAAGCATAGGTAAACAAGCTTTACCTCATGCTACCACAAAATTAGAACTAGACCTCAAAACAAATAACACCCAGAACCATAAGAAAATTGAGTTGTATGGAAGTCTGACAACCAAGGATTTAAAGAAGCCACATTCATCCAGATGAGTAGGAGGGGCAGAGGTGCGGAGAGGGGCAGAGAGGTGTGGAGATGTGGTGTAGTGTGGAGAAGTGGTGGCAGTGGAACAGGTGGTACCACATTCATGTGTGGTGGATAAAAATCAGGAGGGATACCTTGGAGCGAGCGAGCCTCAGGCTGGACAGCACAGCCCAGGGTTGCTGTGCCATGAAGATAAATCCCCATAACTTCTGACTGTAAAAACCAGTGTGGGTTGGAGAGGCAGAAGAAACTGCTAGATTTTCAGGACACTTAAAGGGCCCATACAGACTTAGGACCTACACAAATCCATCCCCTCTGGGATTCAGCACCAGGGCAAAAGCAAGAGGGGTGCCAGTTGCATATGGGTGTGGTGGTAAATCAAGCGACTGGAAACAAGGTGAGTGCCGGGCAAACCTTCAGAAGCCAGGCAGCAGCATAGTCCCCTCTTTGAGTCCTCCCCCAACACAGAGTTAAGAAGTGGTAAAGTGGGTTCCCCTACCCTGGTTATTACCTAAGGCTCTGCCCCACACAATTTACAGGTGCCTTTTCTACAACAGGCCACACTACTAAGACAAGGAGTCAAAGCAGCTCTACCTAATATATTAAAATGAACACAGAGAGGCTGCCAAAATGAGGAGACAAAGAAACTTGACCTGAATGAAAGAACAGATCAAAACTCCAGAAAAAGAGCTAAACAACATGGACATAAGGACTATATCAGACTTCCGGCCAAGATGGAGGTGTAGGTGGACACACTGTGCCTCCTTGCACAACCAAAATTAAGGACAACAAAGATTTAGAAATAAGAAAACAACCAGAACTGATAGAAAATTGAACTGTACAGAAGTCCAACAACCATTGATCCACACCAGTAAGAGGGGTGGAGTCATGGCAAGAAAAAGTGGAGGTTGGTGGACCTGGGCACACAGGCAGCAGTGGCTGGCAGATCCCAGGTGTGCAGGTGGCGGCTAGCAGACCCTGAGCACAGGGTGGCAACGGGCAGACCCAGTGAGGCCATGCAAGACGGCTGGCTGACCAGGCAGTCCCACATTCGCACGCAGATAATCCAGGTGAAGGGGAAGTGGCGGAAGGGACTGGAATCTGAGAGAGAGTGGAGCAAGCGCCAGTTCCCTCTCAGACCCCGCCCCCACATACAGCATCACAACCCAGCGACTGGGCTGCCCCGCCCTGGGGAACACCTAAGGCTCCACCCCTCACTACATAACAGCCCCACTAGACCAACCCCCCCAAGACAAACAAACAAACAAACAAACAAACAAACAAAATGGCTCAAATGGGAGAACAGATCAAAGCCCCAGAGCCAATTCATCTAAGCAACCAAGAGATAGCCAACCTATCAGATTCACAGTTCAAAGCACTGGTGATCAGGATGCTCACAGAATTGGTTGATTTTGGTCGCAAATTAGATGAACAAATGAAGGCTACACTAAGTGAAAGGAAGGAAAATGCATAGGGAACCAATAGTGATGAGAGGAAAACTGAGACTCAAATCAATGGAGTGGACCAGAAGGAAGAAAGAAACAACCAAACAGAAAAGAATGAAGAAACAAGAATTCAAAAAAATCAGGAGAGGCTTAGGAACCTCCAGGACATCTTTAAATTTTTAAAGATCCGACATCCAAATTATAGGGGTACCAGAAGGGGAAGAGGAAGACCAACAAATGGAAAACTTATTTGAACAAATAATAAAGGAGAACTTCCCCAATCCGGCAAAGGAAATAGACTTCCAGGAAGTCCAGGAAGCTCAGAGAGTCCCAAAGAAGTGGGACCCAAGGAGGAACACACCAAGGCACATCATAATTACATTGGCCAAGATTAAAATGAAGGAGAGAATTCTAGAAGCAGCAAAGGATAAAGGCAGAGTCACCTACAAAGGAGTTCCCATAAGACTGTCAGCTGATTTCTCAAAAGAGACCATACAGGCAAGAAGGGACTGGAAAGAAGTATTCCAAGTCATGAAAGTCAAGCACCTACATCCAAGATTGCTGTATCCAGCAAAGCTATCATTTAGAATGGAAAGGAAGATAAAGTGCTTCTCAGATAAGGTCAAGTTAAAGGAGTTCATCATCACCAAGCCCTTATTATATGAAATGTTAAAGGGACTTATCTAAGAAAAAGAAGATAAAAAATATGAACAGTAAAAAGACAGCAAACTCACAGGTATTAACAACCACACCTAAAACAAAAGTAAACTAAGCAAACAGCTAGAACAGGAACAGAAACACAGAAATGGAGATCACATGGAGGGTTAGCAACAGGAGAGTGGGAGGAGGAGAGAGGGAGAAAAGGTACAGAGAACAAGTAGCATTGACGGTGGGTAGAAAATAGACAGGGGGAGGGCAAGAATAGTGTGGGAAATGTAGAAGCTAAAGAACTTATGACACATGGACATGAACAAAAGGGGGAGAATGTGGGTGGGAGGGGGTGTGCAGGGTGGGAGGGAATGATGGGGGAAAATGGAACAACTGTAATAGCATAATCAATAAAATATATTTTTAAAAAGGACTATATCAGATACAGAGTTCAAAACACTGGTTACAAGGATGCTCAAGGAACTTAGTGAGGACTTCAGCATCATAAAAAAGATGCACTCGCAAATGAAGGATATACACTAATTGAAATAAAGAACAACTTACAGGGAAACAACAGTAAAGTGGATGAAGCCAAGAATCAAATCAATGATTTGGAAGATAAGGAAGCAAAAAAACAACCGCACAGAATATCAAGAAGAAAAAAGAATAAAAAACAAAGAATAAAAAAAAAAAAAACTTTTGGGATCACTTTAAGAAGTCCAACATTCGCATCATAAAGATGCCAGAAGAAGAAGAGAAAGAGGAAGAAATGGAAAATCTATCTGAAAAAACAGTGAAAGAAAATTTCCCTAATTTGGTGAAGGAAATGTACATACAAGTCCAGGAAGCACAGTGAGTCCCATTTAGGATGGATGCAAAGAGGCCCACCCCCAAGACACATCATAATTAAAATGCCAAAGGTTAAAGATAAAGACAGAATCTTCTTTTAAAGGACTTTATTGATTTATTTTTAGAGAGAGAGGAAGGGAGGGAGAAAGAGAAGGAGAGAATCATCAACGTGTGGTTGCTTCTCACACGCTCCCTACTGGGGACCTGGCCTGCAACCCAGACATGTGCCCTAACTAAGAATCAAACTGGTGACTCTGATTCACAGGCCCATGCTCAATCCACTGAACTATACAGCCAGGCAATGAAGAGAGAATCTTAAAAGCAGCAAAAGAAGACCAGTTAGTTACCTACAGGAAAGTTCCCGTAATACTTATCAGCTGATTTCTCAAAAGAGACTTTTCAGGCTAGAAGGGATTGGCAAGAAATATTCAAAGTCATGAAAAGCAGGGATCTAGAGTCAAGATTGCTCTACCCAGGAAAGCTATCATTTAAAATTGAAGGGCAGATAAAGAGCTTCCTAGATGAGAAAAGGCTGAAGAAGTTCATCATCACCAAACCATTATTATATGA
Source organism: Anoura caudifer (assembly GCA_004027475.1). Classification (NCBI taxonomy): domain Eukaryota; kingdom Metazoa; phylum Chordata; class Mammalia; order Chiroptera; family Phyllostomidae; genus Anoura; species Anoura caudifer. Next base: position 34,072 of record PVKU01005853.1, on the reverse strand, counting down.
AATGTTAAAGGGACTTATTTAAGAAAAAGATCTAAACTATAAGAATAAAATAGCAATAAATACATATCTATCAACAATTGAATCTAGCCCTTGCTGGTGTGGCTCAGTGGATTGAGTGCTGGCCTGTGTACCAAAGGGTCACCGGTTTGATTCCCTGTATGGGACATAAGCCTGGGTTTCGGGGCCAGGTCCCCAGTGGGGGGCACATGGGAGGCAACCCCACATTGATGTTTCTCTCCCTGTCTTTCTCCCTCCCTTCTCCTCTCTCTAAAAATAAATAAATAAATCTTTAAAAAATTGAATCTAAAAAACAAACTAAGCAAACAAGAAGAACAGAAATTATATCATGGATACAGAGAGTGTTGCCAGATGGGAGGGGGTTGTGGGGGAATGGGTGAAGAGGTGAGGGTATTAAGTATAAATAGAATGTTACAGAGTAGCTATAGGGATGTAAAGTAAGTACAGTATAGGAAATGGAGTAGACAAATAACTTATATGCATTACTGGTGTACCTGAACAATGGTGTGGGGATTGCCTGAGGGAGTGGGAGGTGCTGGGAGGAGGGGGGCAAAGGGGGACAATAAGGACAACTGTACAAGAATAATCAATAAAATATACTTAAAAAAAAAAACCCAAAAGGTTGCTGGTTCCATTCCTGGTCAGGGCACATACCTAGGTTGTGGGTTGAATCCCTGGTCTAGGCATGTGCAATCCCAGGCTCAGGTGCATGCTATCTCAGTCCAGGCGCATACAGGAGGCAACCAATCAATGCTACACTTTTGCATCTATATTTCTCTCCCTCTCATCAATGTTTCTGTCTCTCCCTTCCTGTCTCTCTAAAAGCAATGAAAAAGATATCCTCATGTGAGGATAAAAAAATTTTTTTAAAAAGAATCCATTGTCAAATCCATGGTCATGAAAATTTACTACAGTCTCTTCTTAGATGGCCTCAGCTCACGGCTCTTGGTATATTGGAAAAGCTCCACTTTGAAATGTACACTGCTCCTCCTCATCTTCACTTTCTGGCTCCACCTCCATCGCAAACACGAGCTTCAATGGAAAGAAGGCCCCATCGCTGTCCAGGATCTTTCTCTGGGTGCCCAGTTGCCAAGTGACCATGTCAACCCATGCCTATGGATTTCCCCTTCAAGATTTTGCATTGTTATCATCCATGCTGCTGCCTCTAGCTATAGAACAGCAACAGTGAATTGACCTAGATTTGGTTGAAGGTGTTTGGTACCGTACTAGAGTGAAATTCAAATCATCTCCAAATCCTCAAGAATTCAGCACATTAATTTTTCAATAAATTAGCTTTCGTCAATTGGGTTCTAGGAGATTTGAGGATTTGGGGAATTGACCATTTAGTTTATTAGGTTTTTAAAAAGAAAGTGCCATCTTCTGATAATAAAGATTATCAGAAATAAGATTATAAAGATTAGAATCTTTATTATAAAAAATAATTAAGATTATAAAGAAATAAGAATATAGATGTGCCCCTGGATGGCATGGCTCAGTGGATTTAGCGCCAGACTTCGAAGCAAAGGGCCACCGGTTCAATTCCCAGACAGAGCCCATGCCTGGATTGCAGGCCAGGTCCCCAGTAGGGGGTTGCACAAGGGGCAACTACACATGGCTATTTCCCTCTGTCTCTCACCTCTCTCTCTAAAAGTAAATAAACAAAATCTTTTTAAAAAAGAATATAGATGTGTATCTACTTATTTTTGCAAAAAGAAACACAGGAAGGATAAACCACAGATGAATGCAATCGTTCATGCCAGGGTGAGGGTGAACATCTGGGAACTCTGAAAGCAGCTAGAATTCACAAGATGGGGCAGGGTGCTATGGAGGAGGGAGCTGCACAGAAAGAGAAAGCTCTGGAGATCTACAAAGTGTTCCCTTCAAACATTCAACCAGTACTGACCAGCACACTGAGCGAGAAAACTGCCTGAGGCCAGGTAAAGGCCACTGGAAAGAATTGGAAGGAACAATCCTCAGAGGCAGGAACAGTTAATCCACATCACCAGCCTGAGTGGAAAAATCTACTGACACATGGGGCATTGCATAAAAATCTCAGACTATCAGTCAGATTAGCCCTGGAGTAAAGGTTAATCAGGTCCCCCCTTAAAGAAACTTAGATACAAGCCTCAAAGGCATCAAATTGATTAACTGTGTCCAAGAACAAAGCATCCCCCCATTTTTATGTCCAAAATAATTCAGCACTCAACAAGGTAAAATTTACAATGTCTGGCATATAATAAAATATTTCCATGTATGAAAAAAAAAGCAGGAGAATACAAACCACATGGAGAAAAATAATCCATAGAAAATGACCCAGATGATGGGTACAATAAACAAAGGGCTTTAAAACAGCTTTACAGATGTAATCCTTATGTTCAAGAAGCTAGGGGGAAAAGCATGAGCATGGCTGAAATACAGCACCCAAGGAAGACCCTACTCTGGCCACAACCATCCCCCCCACCCCACCCCCTGCTCCTGAACTCAGCTGAGATCCAGTCTTTGTTGGAGAAACTATGGTCGTGACTCACTGAATGGTGGAACTTGCCGGAAATCCACTTTCTGGATCTTGCCAGAAATTTACCATCTAGGGTGCCAAAGAAAGCTGTTCATGGGAAGGTGAGTCACCAGAGGCACTCTGCTACAAAACTAGATGTGAGGGAGGGTGTCAGGAGAAGTTGCTAGCTACTGGGCGCTGCTGGCTGCCTTGCCTTGGAAGAACTGGAAAATGGAGAAGCTGTGAGTGCTTCGGAACCCAGAGGCAAACGGGTACTAAATTGTCTGATGGGAGATTCTAGGGAGAAGGTGCTGGCCACTGGGTTCTGGTGGTCACCATGTTCTGTAGGAGCCAGGCACTGGAGAATCTGCGATGCTTCTGGACCCTGGTGCTGGAGAAAGCTGTGTATGCTGCAGGAACCTGCTGAGTGGGCCCCTCAGGAGCGGGGAGCAAAACCATTTTCCTTTTGCAATATCTTTCCAGTGCCCTCTACCGGCAAACGTCAGTACCAGCTGGCAAAGGAAAAATATTTAAGTAGACCAGAGCCATTTTCACAGAATAGGCATAAAGAAAGAATTTGAGCCAACAGACAAAAATCTGTAAGTGCCACAGTCCACCCCTTTGATTACTCAGCTTCCATGTGCACTCTCACACACATTTTGTCTTGTACGACAGAAAAACTTTACAGAATATGTCTAACAAGATACAGCTATCCTTGTCACAAGAGAGGAAGTTCCACTATTTCCCTAACATGAGGAGAGACAAAATACCAAGTCATATCCATTGCTATTTTTTTTTAAAACATTTTATTTATTTATCTTTAGAGGGGAAGGGAAAGAGAGAGGGAGAGAAACATCAATGTATGGTTGCCTCTCGTGCGTCCCCTGCCGGGAACTGGCCTGCAACCCAGGCATGTGCCCTGACTGGGAATCGAACCGCGATCCCTTGGTTCACAGGCCCGCACTCAATCCACTGAGCTACACCAGCCAGGGCTATCCATTGCTATTTATATGAATTATTCCTCAAAATTTAGTCACAGTCCCACTAATATTCTGGTATCTAAAGATGAAATTATAAAAATAATTTCCACCCACTATTTGCACATACATTTGAAATAGGAAGGAGAGAGAAAAAGGAAATTGCTAGTATATACAAATAAACACATAAGTATAATAAGCAAGAAGGAGATAAGCAAAGCTATAATAGTACTCATTTCTGTAATTGATCACAAAACTGTAATTGCTACCTTCGGCTTCCTTCCACCGTCCATTCGGTATTTTCTCTGCCTTCCTCCATAACCTCAGATGTTCTCTTTTACCTGATGGAGTCACCCAAACTTTCATTCCTGAAGAGTCCGAGTCTTCAATCATCCTGCCTGGTTTTGGTTGCTATAGTTCTCCGTTAACTTTTACAATTGGGCATAGAAGTACTAAGAGGCGCCTCAGATACTCCTATGTGTTGCAGACATAATCCTCCTTGCCTGCAGTGCGTTGCAGCAACCAATTTCCCCGTAGAAATGAAGAGCAATCACTCTAGCCAAAAAACTAACTCTACTTCTCCCCTCCCCTTTTTTTGGCCTGTAGTTTCTCTGGCATACGAGCCCAAAATGTCTAAAATTTCTCACTTTCCAATTCAATGGAACCATTTTTATGTTCCCTGGTTGAGCCCTCACCCACTGGCAATGAAGACTTTTTAGAATTTAGGTCACAGTGCCCCTAGCTTCACCAGGGTCTTCCCACACAAATGCATTCCAAGCTTCAGGATCCTATTCCTTGCCCATAAATGCCCTGACTTTAACAGAAGGCACTGCAAGGCTGGGGGTTCACTTGCCTTGTAATTCCGCCAGTTGCATGATGAGATTCTGGGTTTGATTTTGAGCCATCTCAGCTCTCGTGCTATAGGAGAGAAAGCTCTTCCTTCAGGGCACACGTGAAGTTTTCAGGTCACTTACGTGGTGCTGGAGCTGGAAATTCTGATCCTTCAGCTCATCCTCTCTTACACCACTTTGTCCAGAAACATTAGGAGCAATTAGCCAATCTCACTATATCCCTTAGTTTTCCCAAAATGTTCAAAAGTATCACACACTCAGTCACCCAGCTCCTTGCTTCTTATAAGTCACTGACTATGTATCCAATAAAGACAGTTTGAGTGTCTCCACAGTCCATGCCATGGACTATCAGTGCTCTCTTCATCACTAGAAATAGAGCCATTGAAGTCTTCAAATTTAATCACATTAGAGAGTCAATTCCAGAAACTTCAGAACCAGTTCAGAAAACTCATTCTCAACATTTTGTTCCTTTAACCCCACCCCCAGTCCCAAATCTGTATTAGGGTTCTCCAGACAGAACCAAAAGGATATCTTTATATATAAAGAGATGTATTACAAGGAATTGGTTCATGAAGTTATGGGTGGTGAGAAGTCCTGAAATCTGCAGAAAGCCTCCTGGAGACCCAGGAGAGCTGATGGTCTAGTTCCAGCCCAAGTCTGAGTCCAAGTCCAAAGGCAGGAGAAGACTGATGTCCCGGCTGAAATACAGTCAGGCAGTTGGCCTTTTTCTTCTACTCAGGCCTTCAGTTGATTGGATGAGTCCCTCGCTTTGGGAGGCATCTCCTTTCCTCAGTGCACCAGTTCAGAGGTTACTGTCTGTCATCCAGAAACACTCTCACGGGCACGCCCAGAACAGTATTTAGCTAAATATCTGGGCTCCCCATGGCTGAGTCAGGTTGACACAGAAAGTGAACCATCACAGGGACTCAGATTTCCAAACAAGCAGAGCTCAAAGTTGCCAGGATGGGAAGCAAACATTCCATGAGTGGGCTCTTAGGTGTGATAGTGAGAGGAGCCACTCGTGCTTCTACCCCTTGATTTCAGGGCCCATTTATACTGGACATGGGAGAGACAGAATCACATATTGGTCTCCGATTCAGAGTACATTCCCTCATATGACATCCTGTAAAACAAGAACCCATCCTTTCAGGGTGTTGTTTTGCAGCTACCATCATAACTGAGTCTCCAAAGCCATTTCACATTTCAGTGAGGCCAGCTGCTCCCAGATGATGTAGCATGTGGTAAGACCAGTTCGTTCCACAAGCAGGGACCAATCACTACACTTCCTTTGCTGTGAAAACAGTGTCTGGATCAGATGTGATGCTATGTAGAAGAGTCCACAGATGGTGGTGCTGGCACGAGCATTATGGGCAGGGAAGGAAAACTGTATACAGAAAATGTGTCTGTTCCTGTGAAGGTGAATCTCTTCCCCTCTGTGATGAAAGACATCCGGGATAATCAACTTGCCACCACTGGCTGGCTGGCTGGTCCCCAGAGAACAGTGCTATATCAAGGATTCAATCTGGGTCTTTGCTGACGGCAGATTAGCCACTCTGCATTAGCATTTCTGTTATCATCCTTGGTAAGGGCAAGTTCCTGTCGCTGAGCCCAGGCGTGGTTTCCACCTCTGCCTCTCTGTTCATGGGCTGCTATGGACCGAATTGTGTCCCTCAACACAAATTTGTTTCAGCCTTAATCCCAAAAGTGACATTTGGAGATGGGGTCTTTGGAACGTCACTAGGTCATGAAGGTGAAGCCTCATGATGGGATTAGTGCCTTTATATGAAGAGCTGTGAGAGAGACCTCTCGATTTCTGCCAAGTGAGGACACAGCAAGAATATATGCTGTCTGCAAGCCAGGAAAAGGGTTCTCACTATGCACAGAATCTACCTGCACCCAGATTGTGGGGCTTCCCAGCCTCTAGAACTGTGAGAGGTAAATGCCTGTTGTTTAAGCACCCAGTCTGTGGTAACTTGTCATGGCAGCCTGAGCTGACTGAGACATGGGTTCATTGTTTCTTTCCCCGAACACTGGGGTGTTGGGTAGAGATGGCTGACTGATGGGCACAGGGCACATCATTCTGTCCACATGGTTATTAGGAGACTCCTCTGCAATGTATGCCTTTGGGCAGCATTCACACAGGGTGCAAATATCCTCACTGTGCCATTCAGAAGTTCATCTGCCTCTGTCTTCCCCAGACTTCCTTGTCACTAATATTCCCAACCTGTTACTTCCAAGTCCCTGACCATACATCAGTGTACATCCATACTTTGGTCCATCTCTCACTCTAGACACAGTGAACAGCAAAATATGCTATTCTGTGTTTTGCTCACTGGAGGGGATTTTCCTCCGCCGCTGTCACTCAGGGTTGCCCTGATGCACACTTGTCCACTTTCCTCCAGCATACCATGCAGACCCACATATAAGACCAGCTAGACTGTTTTCTTCATCAGTTCACTGCCCATTAGGAATATTCCATGACACCACGGACGTGGGTGGAACACAGGAGATAATACCACAGGAGCAGGTGTCAAAATAGTCTGAGCCACCTGCCCGTGTGACTTACGGTACCTTCTGGACCTGCCCAACTCGGTCTCTTCTATACTACTTTCATCCGATAATAGATTGCTGCTATGCATGCCTAATCTGACAGCCATGTGGGTCAGATGAGATACCCAGCCATGATGGGAATTTCAGGCTGTGTGATGACTATGTATCTCATGGTGAGGTGTTCAGTCTCTGCCAAGGCCCAGAAGTAAGCCGGAAGCTGTTTCTCAAAAGAACAGTAGTGCTGGTGGTAGCCAGAGGTGGGAGGAGTGAGTGGAAAAAATAGGTGATAGCGGGCAAAAGGTGCAAACTTCCAGCTATAAAATAAATAAGTCATGGGGATTCAATGTACAGCATGGTGGCTATAGTTAACAGTATGGTACTGTATATATGAAAGTTGCTGAGAGAGTAGATATTAAAAGTCTTCATCACAAGAAAAAATTTGGTAACTATGCGTTGTGATGGATGGTAACTGAACTTATTGTGGTGATCATTTTGAAACATATACACATATTGGATCATTATGTTGTACACCTGAGCTTTGTTCTGGTCTTAGCCTATCACTAACCAGTCCTTGTGGGTTCTTATTATGATTGCAACATGCCCTCCAACAATAACCATTAGGGGACTTGGAAAAGATACAAGTTGGCTACTTACAAGACCTGGAAATATCACGGCACACCTGGGGCCACACACAGATGTCGGGGGCGGGTGGGGGAGAGAGAGAGAGAGGGAGGAGGGAAAGGAGAGAGGGAGGGAGGGAGAGAAAGAGAAAGAGTGCTTCTAGAGTTCTCCTTTTATTGGGGTCAAGTGTGGGGGCCTCTTTAGGGCTTCAGAGGTTCACTCTTTATCGGTGAATGTAGACCATAAGAGCAGAAATTTAAAATGCAGTAACAGAAAACAAACAAGTAGCTTAAATGGTCACTTATTAAAATCAACCAAGATCTCTAAAACAGAGGAGGCTGAGGAAGGGTGGGGGCCTGCACCTGGCTCTTTATTTAGCTGGTTCTTCAGTCCTGTGGTGGCACTGTGTTTATTGGAGGTCTTGGTTGATTTTAGAGCCAGGACTCTAATTGGCTGATTTTAGAGTCTTGGAGGCCTTTCAGATGGATTCCTCATTGAAATGGATGCCTCAGCAATCAAAGCTTAAGTCAGGCACTTGCATTACAAAATAGAAAACCCCCCACTGTCAGGGTCTATGCTACAATCTGCTACTAATATAATATTGTACATCAATTATACCTCAATAACATTTGTAAGGATTTTTAAAATTCATTTTTAGAGAGAGGGGATGGGAGGGGGAAAGAGAGGGAGAGAAACATGGATGGGTTGCCTCTCACCCACCCCCAATCGGGGTCCTGGCTTGCAACCCAGGCATGTGCCCTGACCTGGAACCTAACCAGCGATAACTGGAGACCTTTCAGTTCTCAGACTGGTGCTCAATCCACTGAACCACACCAGCCAGGGCTCAGTAAAATTTTTAAAAAAGAGAATAGTTATCTGCAAAAAAAGGATGCAGACTTGCTGTAAAATCCTAGAGGCTGGCTGTGATTCTCCCATTGGTGCTTGCCAGAAACTTCGTATAGCATTCTTATTTGTCACAGACACTTCTCTGTGTATCATTGATCTTCTAGATCATAAGCTCCAAAGTTCAAGAGCAACCTCTACCGCTGTCAGAACTGCAGAGCTTCAACTAAATGGAAACCTTGCGGGAAGTCTGTAGATGGATTCAAATGAGCACATTCAAGCATTGCTTCCAAAATCCAAAGAAGCCTACAAAGGTGTCTTAGTCGGTTGGGGCTGCTATAACAAAACACCACAGACTGGGTGGCTTATGAACAACACTTATTTCTCACAGTTCTGGAGGCTGGAAGTCAAAGATCATACCGCTGGCAGATTTAGTGTCTGGCGAGGGCCCACTTCCTCATCTGTGTCCTCACCTGTGGAAGGGGTTAGGGAGCTCTGTGGTCTCGTTCACGAGAGCACCAATACCATTCATGAGGGCTCATGACCTTCTAATACCTTTATATTTGGCAGGGCACAGAAGTCTATAGTCTTCTGCCCCTGCCCTGCCAATTCATGTCCTTCTCAAGTGCAAACTATATCCATTTCATCCCTACATCCCCCAAGTCAACTGTAAAGTCTGAAGTCCAAAATCTCATCTAAATCAGGTTTGGGTGAGACTCAAGGTACAATTCATCCTGAGGCAAATTGGTCTTCAGCTGTGGACCTGTGAAATCCAGACAAGTCATGTGCTTTCAAAGTGCAATGCTGGGAAGGCACAGGGTAGACATTTCCATCCCAAAAGAAAGAAATGGGAGTGAGGAAATGAGTGACAGGCCTGGAGCAACTCCAAAACTCAAGAGCAAATTCCATTAGACCTTAAGACTTGATTATAATCCTCTTTGCTGGGTGCACTGCCCATCAGATCCATTGGGGCAGGGCTCCTGCCTTCTGGACAGCCCGGAACAAGGCACACTGGGGTGATGGGCCTGCCCTGCAGCTTTGCTGGACAAAGGTTGAGCCCCAAAGCTTGGGGGAGGCAGCCCCCAGGTGGCTCTCCCTCCTGAGCCTGTGGTGGGCCTCTCATTTGAAGTCTAGGCAGAGGCACTATTCCCTTGGCTCTGCAGGGCCCTGGAGAGCTGCACCTGAGGCAGCTGAAGAGCAGGATGCTAGGGTGTGGGACTGGACCCCACCATGTGAGGTGTGCCAGCAGCCCCTCCTTTGATAGCACTCTGCTCTAGGGCCCCTGCACTCTGGGCCTGTGATCAGAGGGGCAACTCTTGATGGTCTTTGGATTGCCTTCAAGGTCCTTCTTCCCCTAAGTCATACTTGGCCTACAAGGGAGAGCAGCCACAGAGCTTTCCCAGGATTCAGGTGCTCTTCACTAGAGGATTTGTCAGTGTTTTGGTGAAGGGAGTGTCTTCTGATCCTTTTCATGGAGCATAGTTGAGGGTTCTGTGCAGGTAATACACGAGAAATCCTGTCCATGTTACTGTCACTCTAAACCTGATTCAGATTCCCTCCTCTACGTCATGCCAGGGTACCTCTGGAATGCTAACCTCATTAACTGTATAGGCCATAATTGAGTCCCAGTTTCAGCCAGCCAACCAGGTAAGCTCTTCGAACCAGCTCCAGCTGCCTGTACTGACGTATTAGATCCAGAATCTCTAGTAAGTGAACCCATTCAATGAACTCTGCCCAATCCAGCATCACATTCTGCATTCCCTTTCTAACACCCTTAGAATCTGCTTCTGCACATGTCCCCTGGCTTTCCGCCAATATGTATCCGCAAAGTCTTATAACTGTTATGGTGTATAAGCTATTTCCCTCCTGGTCATAGTGCACACTTGTTGTCCAGAACCATGCTGAGATGTGAGCTCAGTTACAGATCTATCAGCAATAGGGGTGGTTATGGTGGGTCTTGAGGAGAAGGGGAATCCCCTTTCAAGGTGTCTGGACCATGTGAATTTATCACAGGGTTTCCAAGAAGAAAAAAGCTAGTCTTACACACTAAAGGGTTAGCTACTTACTAAGAGAGACTTAGAGTGACTTGGTAGTCCAAGATTTTCAGTGCCATCTAGGACCAAACAGTTGTCCACATTACAAGTTTCAGGATCCCATTCTTTATGAGTCAGTGCCCTAGTTTTCACAGGAGAAACTTTTCAAGACTGTGACTTCAACTGTCATTGCAATTCAACAAGTTACACAATCAAATGTTGGTTTGATTTTCAGCAATATCAGCCCTGCAGCTACAAGAAAGAAGAGACTCTTTTAGGCATCACGAAAGCTCTCTGTGATTTGAGCTGTTCAAATGCATGAAAAAAAAATCCATCTTGCATCCCAGTGCTTATAGCCACAATTCCTGCCATAATGGTCAAGTACAGCAGCCATTTAAGGCTTCCAAAGCACGTGCTTCAGTTGGCACTTAATCACAATCAACTGTAGGCTGATGAATTGTGATGCCACTGCTTGCCATAGATTACCAGCCATCCATTTCCCATTGGCAAGCACTGTGCTCAAGCCCAGAGGTATGAACGAACCAATCCCAAAGTTCCATCTCTGCAGATCTATTTTCTGGATCCACTCCTGGTAACAATTCTGTCAGCCTGTGTCCTGTCTGGCAGAAGAGAGGAATGATACCATAATTTGAACAGGAAAAATTAATATAAGGAATTACCTATAACAGAGGATTAGAATAATGAGGAATTGGCTGGTAAGATGTAAACTGAACTCTAAAGAATATGGGAGTAACAGTATTAAGATGTAGTCACTATCCCTAGGCTAAGATAGAATGTCCCTGGAGCTGAGATCCAGATTTTGTTGGAGAGGCATGACCGTAGCTCATGGGATGGCAGAGAAGTATTGTGATGCTGTGCTGATAGAACTTGTTGGAAAGCTATCCTCTGGAATTTGCCAGAAATCTGTCTGTTGGTGGGGAGGGGGGGTGCATGGAGAGAAAGCTGTTCACAGTATTGCTGGCTTCTGTGCACTGCAGGAGCCAGGCCCTGGGGAAGCTGTGAGTGCTGCAGTATCCAGAGACACTCTGCTTTCTACCAAGCTGCCTGAGGGTGAGTGCTGGGGTAGAGGAAAGCTGCTGGTCAGCACTGCAAGAGTCTGATGCTCCAAAAAGTTTGGCAGAATGAGACTGCCAAGCAAACATACAGGAATCAGGAAGGAAACATTTTTTCCACTTGCAATATCTCTTTTAATAGATTTTACTTACTTATTTTTAGAGAGAGAGGAAGGAAGGGAGAGAGGGAGAGAAACATCAATGTGTGGTTGCCTCTCGCAAGCCCCCTACTGGGGACCTGGCCTACAACCCAGGCATGTGCCCTGACTGGGAATCAAACCAGCGACACTTTGTTTTTGCAGGCTGGTGCTCAATCCACTGAGCCACACCAGCCAGGACTCCTCTTGCAGTATCTCTTTAGCACACTCTACTGGGAAGGCTTCAAAGCCAGCTTGCAAAGGGAAAATATTTAAAATATGTTCCATTATCAGAGAACAGGCAGAAAGGATGAATTCAAAGTTGAGAGGCAATAAATTGATAACCAGCACATCAAAGGTCAGAAAAGAAATCATAAGGATAATCAGAAATTATTTTGAATAGAATAAACATAATGTATCAAAATTTATGGAATGCAGAAAAAACAGTGCTTAAAAAGAAATTTATGGCATTAAATGCTTACATTAGGTTTTCACTGGCTCTCTTTCTGCCGCCATCTTGGTTCTGCATTCCCTGCACAAAAGATGTGGTGAACCCACAGAAACCGTTCCTGCTTTTAGAGCAGCTGCCACAGCCCCAGGCTGGGACAAGGTCTGGCATTTGACAGTGATAAATCAGTACCAGACTCAAGTAACAGGATTCCACCCAGGCAACCACACAAGCCCAGCTGGCAGAAGAAGCTGAAATCGATGAAGAACAAGTCAGTAAACCAAAACAGAGGGGAAGTGAAAAGGCACGGAAGGTGATGTCCAAACTGGGTCTTTGACAGGTTACAGTGGTTACTAGGATCACTATGAGGAAATCTAAGAATGTCTTTTTGTCATCACAAAACCAAATATCTATAAGAACCCATCTTCAGATACCTGCAGAATTTTTGAAGAAGCCAAGATTGAGGATTTACCTCAGCAAGCCCAGCTAGCAGCTTTTGAGAAATTCAAAGTTTAAGGTGAAGCTGTCTCAAACATTCAGGATAACAGTCAGATTCCAACTGTACAAGAGGAGAGTAAAGAGGAAGAGGTTGATGAAATCGGTATGGAAGTAAAGAATACAGAACTGGTCATTTTACAAGCAAATGTGTCAAGAGCATAGGCAGTTCCAACCCTGAAAAACAAGAGTAATGGTATTGTAAATACTATTATGGAATGAACAGTGTAACCACCTAAAAATGAGAAACTTTTGTTTTGGTATTTCAAAAAAGTAACTGAAGCTTGGTTTGAAATTTGTACAGTTTCAGAATCACAGAAATGGAGATCAAATGGAGGGTTATCAGTGGGGGCAGGGGAGAATGGGGGAAAAGGTACAGGGAATAAGAAGCATAAATGGCAGGTACAAAATAGACAGGGGGAGGGTAAGAATGGTGTAGGAAATGGAGAAGCCAAAGAACTTATATGTATGAACCATGGACATGAACTAAGGGGGGCAGGAATGCGGATGAGAGCGGTTGTGCAGGGCAGAGTGGAATAAAGGGAGGAAAATGGGACAACTGTAAGAGCATAGTCAAAATATATTTAAAAAAAGAAATTTGTACTGTTTCTCAATCATTAATAAAGCTGTGGATTCTTATGGGAAAAATGTTTATATTAAAAAATAAGAGTGGACCCTGGCTGGTATGGCTCAGTGGATTGAATGCTGGCCTGAAAACCAAAGTGTCACCAGTTTGATTCCCAATCAGGGCACATGCCTGGGTTGTGGGCCAGGTCCCCAGTCGGGGGCCCATGAAAGGCAACCACACATTGATGTTCTCTCTTTCTCTTTCTCCCTCCCTTCCTTCCTGTCTAAAAATGGATAAATAAAATCTTTTTTTAAATCTTATTTTTTATTTTAATTTTTTAAAATGCTACTTTAAAAAACATTTTATTTATTAATCTTTAGAGGGGAAGGGAAGGAGAGAGAGAGAGAGAAATATCAATATATGGTTGCCTCTCGTGTGCATCCCTTGCGGGGAGCTGGCCTGCAACCCAGGCATGTGCCCTGATTGGGAATCAAACTGGTGACCCTTTGGTTTGCAGGCCCGCACTCAATCCACTGAGCTACACCAGCCAGGGTGGATAAATAAAATCTTAAAAAAAAAAAAAAAAAAAAAACCCACAAGGGCTGGTCCAGCCACAACATTGCTTATTGACAGAATGAGACCAGTACTAAACAGACTTCCAAGTCCTTTGCACTGAAAAAGCACTAAATATTGTTGAGAGAAACTGAAGATCTACATAAATGGAGAGATATACCATGTTCATGAGTTATAATACTCACTATTGTTGCAATGTCAGTTCTCCTCAAATTAATATAAATACATGCAATGAAATCCCAATCAAAATGCCAGGAGGCCTTTGGGGTGGGGGTAAAATTGACATTCAAAGGACCTAGAATGGCTCAAACAATGTTGTCATGAAAGTACACAGTTGAAGGGCCTAGCAGTATCTGACTTCAAGGCTTATCTACAGTAATCAAAACAACATGGTATTGGCATCAAGATAGATGAATGGAACAGAGTAGAAAGTCAAACAACGGAGGAAGAGTGAGGGATTACTGACACTAAAAGACCTAAAGGGCATAGTGAGAATGGACTGTAACAGGTGGAAGTAGTCACCCATTGATTTAAATCATCCCTAATCTTTTCCTGCGATACTTTCGTGCCCATGTCATTGTGCCCATCAGCAGGTGTATCTGTAGTGTTAAAAGTGGTCAGCGTGGTCAGAATCTAAAGGTGGCAGTTGACTGAAAGCAGGGGCTGTGGCTGTTTTTTTTTTTTTTTTCTCCAGAACTATATGTGCAGTGTCTACTGCAGTGCCTGGTATCTAGTAGGTGCCAAATGAATATTTCTTGAACTGATGAAATCCATGAGAGCCACTCACAATGTCTGAAGTGCAGACAGAATCACGGGTGCACACTCAGATCCAGCCACATGCTAGTATGAGCTGATGTCTACCCAGTGTTTCCTGTGGGCCAGGCACTATGCTGAGCACCAGATAAGCATGGCTTCATTTTAGGCTTCACCAGGTAGAACTGATTAGTATTAGGATTTGCAGATGAGGACACTGAGAAACAGAGAGGTTCAGTACTTTGTCCAAGGTTACCTGTCCAGTAAGTGGCAGAACCAGGATTTCTACCCAGGCCAGTCTGGCTGACTCCAGAACCTGTGGCCTCACTACTATGCAAGATTCCCACATGAGCCTAGAGAGAAGCAGGGACGCACAGAGACATTTTTCGGCTTCAGGAAAGCCGATTCCAAACATGAGCAATCCCATGTGGGCCCGTGCTCTCACAGTCTCTCTTTCTCTCTCTCACACACACTCACACGTTGTCCCAGACACACAGACATACTCAGTGACAGCCACTATTTCTCGTCAGGTATCGACGGACATTGACACAATCACCATAATAACTCAAGGTACCAGATCCGGGCCATGCAAGGTCACACAGTCACACAGACGCACACACTCTTGAAACCACAGACACACAGTAACAGCCTCCACAAGATCATTGGGTTACAAATAATCAGTACATAGTCATACCCAGTCACACAATCACATGCAGTTAGTTGTATACACCTCCTTCCCCACACAGTAATAATGACCCGTCCCCCAAATTACATAAACCCGGAGTCACGCAGGCTGATTTCCAGGAAGAGGCAGGGTCGCCCCTCCACCCTCACCCACACCCCCACCCCCGCGGCCCCGATGGGGCCTCAAGCTTAGCGGCTCTGGGCAGCGGCAGGGCTTCCGGGCGAAGGGGTTGCTGGGCAGAGCTCTTTTGGGTGCCACGTTGCGATCTGTCATTGGCTGGAGGCTCTGCGCTCTGGGGAAGCCCGGCGCCCCTATTCTCCCAGCCCCAGAGGATCCAGTCGGCTCACAGAGGGGGATGGTTCTACTGGGGCGTGGGACTTTCCCTACCAAAACCGGGGAGGCCCCGGGCAAACCAGGACAGGTTAAGCGAGGCTGCACTGCGGATGGACGGGCGTGGAGGGCTGGGCAGGCTGCCTGTAGTTCCTAAAGATTGCGTCTAGGAGGAGGGCAGGGTGTGCCCACTGAAACTAGGCTATTTATTTTTAATTGCAGAAATACATGCCTATGGTGAAAAATAGACAACGAAACCATCCATCATTATCATCACCGAGACAACTCAGGCATCAGGGTGAGATTCTGGTTCACCTCAGGTCCTCAGTTCCTTCTCCCTTTAATAATGCTTCTGCGGGGCAGAGAGAGGGAAAAGGAGGGAGAAAGGGAGGAAAATCGGTAGCCTCTCACACGCCCCTAACTGGGGACCTGGCCCACAACCCATGTGCCATGGGTTGTGACCATGTTGTGCCATGTGCCATGACCTGTGATCGAACCCATGACCTTTTGGTTGTCAAGCCGAGCAGGTTACTTATGTCCTAGCTGGAAGAAGGCAGCAGCAGCCTCCTCAGGCTTTCGGGCTTACCCACTGGCCCCTCCCACCTGTTGTTTGTGAGCAGCTACAGGGGTATCTGATCACATCTCTGGGCAGCAGCCTTTGGTAGTTTCCACCTCACTCAGAACAGAAGCTCAGGTATCTGGCCCCTGTTTACTTCTTTGACCCCGACTCATATGATAGTTCTCATTACTCACCTCTCTAGAGCTCCACTGGTCTTCTGTCTACATGTCATGTATATGGGAGCCTTTATACTGGCTGTTCCCTGCTTCCTGGAACGCTATTCCTTGAGACCCGCCCCCCCCCCACCTCCCTTCCCCCAGTGGCTTATACCCTCCCTCCTTCCAAGCATGTCTTCCAAGCTCAACTGTTACCTCCTTGGAGGTAACTTCCTTGACCACCCCAGCTAAAATAGGCCCCCCATTAACTCTATCCTTTTACTTTATTTTTCTTCAGAGAAGAAAATAGGTCATTTACTCTTTTGTATATTTATTGTCTGCCTTCCCCATTAGAATATCAGCTTCATGATGGAAAGAATTTATGCCTGGCACACAATAGGTGCTCAATAAATGTTTCTGGAATGAATGAACAAAGCAGGAAGATATAAGCAATAGAAAGGAGTGGTGGGGGCTGTGGGACTTGGAGAAGACATGTCCACCTCAAACCATTCACGTTAGTGCATGTGCACACACATAGTGTTGTAGCTGCAAGCCATATGGTTTGGGCTGCCAGACTCCATCTGAATTTGTGAATATTAGAAAGCATTAACAAAAGTACAGGATACATACCATTTGGCATCTTCCTATGTGTGTTTGAAGGTTCTTCCTGGTGTCTGCCCCTGCAGACAAAGGCCAGGAGGATGAACCTGCTCTGAGTACAGCGGTTTGGCAGTGAAGGAGAGCCCACAGCACGGGGAACTGCCAGCAGGGCTGGGCTTGTGTTAGGTGATTCGGAGACAGCTTAGGGAAGTGAGGTTTTGCTTTAGATTGAATACTATCCTGAAGTTGGGGTAATTTTATGATTGAGTATACTAATGCATCTTCTCTATAGAGGGGACAGGCTAGGGAGGTGCTAAAGCTGTACTTGGTAAAAAGAAAAAGCAGCAGCCCCTCATATTAATCAGGATAGGGGGTGTTAGGTTAATTTTTATGATCTGGACAATATTTATGTTTTGTCTGTATTCAGACATTATTATGGAGTCATTTTAGTTGTCTTAGTCTGTCACTGTCACAGAGTGACCTTGTGTGATGTTGATGTTCTGTGAAATATTTATGTCCAGCAGGAGAACACCAAGGTCTATGAATGCCAGGCCAGCCAGCTCCTGGAAGTGAGGGGGTGCTTTTCTCTTTGTCGGTAGATACTACAAAATTACACTTCAGAGCTGGTATCAGTTTCTCAGCGGTGTATGACCATGACTGTTTCTTCCACATTCTCTCCTGTGTTAATACACATACATATATTTCAATTTGTTAAGTGGTTTTCATTGTGATTTAATGCAATGGATCTTTGATTATTACAAAATTATCACGGGGTTAAGAATTTTATATGCTTCTTGCTCATTTATATTTCTTTTGTGAATTACTTTTTTATGTCCTTGCATGTTTTTTTTAACTGGGGAGTTCATCTCTTAGTGATTTGTAAGTTATATATATAATTAAGGATTAACCATTTCCTGTTAGAGATGTTTTCCTAGATTGCTATTGCTTTTTAATTCTGTTCATGGTGTTGCCAAGATTTTAGTAGTCAAATATATCAGTCTTTTCCATTATGCTGTTGTTCATAGTTTTTAGCCTTAGATTGAGAAATCTCAATCTAAGATAGAGAAATCTATCCCAGATATTATTTGCCCATATTTTTTTAAAGATTTTTTTTTTTAATTTGTAGAGAGAGGGGAAGGAAGGAAGGACAAAGAAAGTGAGAGAAACATCAATGTGTGGTTGCCTCTCTCACGGCCCCAACTGGGGACCTGGCCCACAACCCAAGCATGTGCCCTGACTGGGAATCAAACCAGCGACCCTTTGGTTTGCAGGCCGGCACTCAATCCACTGAGCTACACCAGCATCTGCCCGTATTTTCTTTTCGTGCTTAAAAACTAAGTTTACATTTTCCACACTTGAACCTTCTATTTGGAATTTACTTAGTGTGAAGTGCAAACTTTCAATTTTCCCTCCTTCCAATACTTAGGTGGCCTTAACATTGACAAAGCTATTCCTTCTCCAGCTGGCTCTTGCTGCTTTCTTTTTTACAGTAGACCAAGCACCCCTAATTGCAGCTTTCACCTTGCTTATATAGCATTTCAGTTTGTTCCCTGAAGTCTCAAGGCCAACTACACTTGTATTTTTATACAAGCACACACAGTAAGTCTCTTCATTTATTTGCCTCTTTTCACCATTCTCCCAAGAGTTTTGCAGTTTTCTTCTTCACATGGGTCCCTGCTTTTTAAGGTTATTCTTAGGTATTTTGTTACTGTTGTGAAGGGAATCTATTTCCTGTCTTCTGACAGGTTAGTGAGAAACTGTTTAATCCTGCTACAATTGCCTATTAAGTCTCTTTGAGTATCCGTTGCCCTCCTACTTCCTAACATCTGCCTCTTTTCCTTCAGTGAATTTCTGGAAAGCAGAGACTTCTCAGTGTTTTCAGTACATGGTAAGTGCTCAGTAAAATTCTTTGTTTACAATGGGTAATGATTGTTTTCCCCACCAAGACACATGCATTGTAAATAGAGAGCCGTACATCACAGCTTATCTGGTTTGTTAGCACATGTGGCCCAGCATAATTACTGGCACTGTTTTTACTTTGGATGATAAATTCTATGGTCACTGTAATTATAAGTCAAGGGCACTAATTTAATAAGGCGATAACCTGTGGTAATCAATGCACATACAATCAGTGGGGGAAATTATTAGGGACAAAAAGACATATTTAATCTTACCAGGCAAGCAGCTATTAGCCTTCATGGAGAATTAGGTCTGTTATTGACTCCCTGCTACCTACCTCAAATGCATTGTAAAATTGCACAAGTTGTTTATCACATTTATTACGAAGTATTTCAGATGTATAAAAGTTATGAAGTATTATAGTATGTAGTATTGTAAGGAACAGCCATATATATACCGAGCACCACCCAGCTTAATCAAACACCAGTGTAGTTGAAGCCCTCTGTGTAATGACCTCTTTCCAGTTGCTTCCCCATATGGGTGCCATAGCTCATCCTGAATAGTGCACATTACTGTTATACACGTGTGAGCTTTCAGTCTTCATACATACGAATGTGGCTTTTCATGTTCTTGGTACATAGGTATGTGGTATTGTTTGCAGCTTTTAAACAGGTCTTACACTTTTGCTTACCATTGAGATTGTGCATGTTGATACATGCAATGGATACATTTTTACTGCTGTATAGGATTCCATTGTAGGAATTTATTACAAATTATTGTTGGACAATAAATGCTTACATATTTTGTTCATTATAACCAAGCCTCTTGGTAGACTGTTTTACATTCTAATACTGATTCTCTTGATTTAACAGTCAAGTTATACTTGTTTCCTGCTTTACCTCATGGTTAGAACTAGGCAGAACGGTGCTAATGGTGGTAATTGGCCACCCTGTGCTTCCAGTGTGATGTTGGCTGATGGTCTGGGGCTACCTTATCAAAGTAGTGTCTTTACCTTTAAGTTGCCAGGAATAGTTATGAAGTGATTGCAAGTGTCTTGTGTCTGTTTGACAGGATTTTTCTCATTTCACATTGAGTTAATATTACACCATACACATCTCACAAAGGGAAATCATCCTTGGTCATGTTAGGTTTTTGTAGTATGCCATTGAATTAGATTGACTTTTTTCTTCAGGGTTATTCCACCTGCGTGCCCCACTTCCATACCCACTTTCCAACCCTTGCACCCTTTTCATTAAATGCGGGAGCTTTATTCTTTCATTTTTCAGAAAACCA
Source organism: Anoura caudifer (assembly GCA_004027475.1). Lineage (NCBI taxonomy): Eukaryota > Metazoa > Chordata > Mammalia > Chiroptera > Phyllostomidae > Anoura > Anoura caudifer. Next base: position 14,117 of record PVKU01005853.1, on the reverse strand, counting down.
GTTATCAATCAATTCTACTGTATTTCTGCTTATTTATTCATTTTAAAGCCTTGCTGGACTCCCAGTCTCATCTCAAGCCACCTTTTGCTCAAGCCCTGCCATATCAGATAACTGGACTCCTGTTGCTTTGATTTAGATTACTTTCACCTCCTTAATCTTAACTCCCACACAGCCTTACAATTCAATCCAAGTGCCACTGACAATGGAGTCTTCCCAGACTGATCTTCCAGTCTACAACAGGTACCTCTGCTCAGGACACCCAGAGACTCCCTTCCTCCAGCAGTAACAGAACTGACCAGTCTCCTCCCCTTGACTGGCAGTTTGGTGGCAGGGACAGGGCTGACTCATTTGTCTTTGCAGTTATCAGCAGGGCCAGCCAGAGACAAGTTCAACTTTTGAAAAAAAGGAGAAAATGTCCAGTAGCCATTTGCACCAGGACCAAGGGGTCAGGTTAAGGACATACCACTGCTTTCCTAGATCCACCCTCTGGGACATGGGCAAAGGGAAAATCTTTTAAAGAAGCAGAGCCCCAGAGAATGAGAAAAATCACACAAAGCAAGCACCACTTGGGGTTATTTGTCTAACTAAACTTTTATTATTTTTTTTCTAAGGAACTAAAGTCCTTAGATTGGCTTTAAGGGCTGGCTGGATGGAATAAAAATCACCAGAGATTATGGGGCGATGTGTGAACAGACTGGCAGACAGACAACAAAACAAGAACAAAAGGACGGTAAGACTGTTCTTCTGGAGAGCTTGTCAAATTATTTGAAATTTGCTAGAAATAAAAACATTAACAAATGAAATAAAAATTTTAAACTGAGCCCCCAGATTGGAGTCTGTTGTAAAAACAGTGGGTTGGATTCAGTGAGTCCTCAGAACATTTCTTATAACCTGCTGGTTTGTTCCCCTCAAACTAGATGCTTTGTCCTTGGCTGCAATTCACACCAGAACCCCCCCCCCCCCAAGTGCAGATCCTATTCTAAAGAACCGACCCCACCTCCCTGGCTCCTGGTGGCTGTTTCTCTCTCCTGACTACAGGAAAACCAGCTATGAAAGAGGGTGCACCGGTGGTGGTGGAACAGTTTTCTGGGGAGTCCATTTGGACCTTTTCTCCACATGTCTAGCATACACTACTCAAGAGTTTTTTATTTTCTTTCAGTCTGAAAAAAACTCCATCGTGAAAAGTGAGTTATGAAGAGTGCTCTTTATTTGAAACCTCCACAACACAGACGCCAATTTTGTCTCGCATTGAATCATTAGCTGTGCACATCAACACATTCCAAGCACAAATTAAGAAATGCAAACAGAACAAAAAAATATATATATATATAATTTTTTCCCCTATCCAAAGGTTTCAAGTCTCAATGCAGCAAATCCTTCTGAACACAGACTCTGAGGAGCACACTGTTCAAACAGTTGGGACAAACAAGTCCCTGCAAAGGCTACTGCCTTTTTAACACATGGGCTGGGGATCATGGACGGCATGGAACAGGGAGAGAAGGTGAGAAAAAGAGAGGGGGAGAAAGAATGAGCAGGAGAAAGGGAGCAGGTATGCACTGGAAAAGATTGGGGCAGCCGGGACACACACATGGTGAGTCGGTGGATTTCATTTATTGGTATCAACATTTTCTTTCTGGTTCATTTGTTTTTATTTCCCCCATTCCCAGGTCCAACAATGGTAGAAAAACCCCACAGTGGTGGGGGGTGGGACTTATTAGGCCAGCCCAAAGCCTTCAGAGCACTCCTGGATGGCCAATAGTAGCATGTGGCGGAGCTTCTCAAAACTCTCATAGGCGGGCAGGTCCAGCTGATTAAAACTAGGGAAAGAAGATAGATCAGTGCATAATGAACAAATGATAACCAAATCCCTGTGTTCCCATGATGCCCACTTGACTGCTCCCTGAGGGAACCTACTTCTTGCTTCTTGTGGACTCCCAATCCTGCCCTAGCCTGGTTTGCTCTCTAATCTGGCACCATTACTAACCTTCAGGCATGTAAAACCGCTCTAACCCTGTTACTTCCTTTTTCAAAAAGGCTTTTTATTTATTTAATTTTAGAGAGAGGGGAAGGGAGGGAGAGAAATATCAAAGTGTGGTTGCCTCTTGTGCGGCCCCTACTGGGGACCTGGCACACAACCCAGGCGTGTGCCCTGACTGCGAATCAAACCTGCGACCCTTTGGTTTGCAGCTTGCACTCAATCCACTGAACTACACTAGCCAGGGCTGACCCTATCACTTCTTAAACACCATGGCCTTGTCTATGGGCTAGAATACAAGCTCCAAGGAGCCATTCAGGGTTGTTGGTGATCTGACTCCTGCTGAGGTCTTTGCTCCCCTCAAATCTAACTCCTTGCTCCACACTGACAGCCCTTGAATACACCATTTCTCATGTAGTGGTGTTCATCAGCAATGTCTTCCCAGCCTCACTGTGAGTCTGGGCTGGGCCAGCTTCACATCTCAGACATCAGCCTCTCCAAAAAAAAAAATCAGCAAATTTGAGCTACCCCAGGGCCATGGTAGCCAGGGCCAGATTTGAGTTCCCAACGTGGGGCAGGGGCCTAAAAGTGGTATATATGCAAGCTTAATCTGAATGCCAAAAAGGAGAACAAACCCTTTCTTACCATGTGTGAGCTGAAGGCAGGCGATCTGTGGACCTGTCATCTCGATGGATCTGGAACTTCTGAATGCCATTCATGCCTTCAAGGGCAGCAAAACCTTGCAGGGGCACCTTGGAAGTACCTGTGACAAACTGGAGGAACTTGGCACGATCAGCTTGGTCAAAAGAACGCAATGCTCTCCAGAACCACTGGATCTGCAAGAACGGACACAAGAAGCCAGCATTAAATAGAGAGCTCCTAATGGAAGAGGGGGACTGGGCCTTGGACTCTAGAGAAGTCTCTTTTGTGAGATGGGCTTCAGTTCATTCATAGGATGAGCAAGAACATCACTTGAAAATGTGATCCAGAAGAACGAAGAGTTACATATAAGTAAGTAGTCATATATAATGCCCTTCCCCCAACAGTACTGGTAGATTTGGTAGCATACAAACTAGTAATGCTTAGGGATGAAGGGATTGGGGGGAATGCCGGCAGCAGCTCACCTGAATAGAGTTGGACTGGTACTTGTGGTATTCAGTGTTGGATTTCAAATCGTCAATGTCGATTGTAGGCAGTCCTGATATGAGCAGCTCTAACTCCTGCTCAGTGAAGATGGAAATGAGGCGCTTTGGAATGATCTCATAGAAGCCTTCTAAGAAAGCTGCCAGCTGTTTGCGGATGGCTCCTGGAGAGAGAACCAACATGTCATGTGACATCTGAATTCACACAACTGTTACAGGTCAGAGATACCCCCAATCTGGCTCCTGCTGCTACTAGGATGGTGACTGGTCTGTCTGCCCCACCTGCCATTCTATCTCTGAGATCCCCACGATGGTAGACGAAGAGAAATATTTTTTGTTAAGTTTTTGGATTCCTTTTGTGCAAGGCATTTGTGGCTGGCATAGTGGAAGAGAGAAAACAATGTCGGTGAAACGAAGTGAGACCCAATTTCTTCCCATACTGAGCAACGTGGGGTCTAAGGGACATTTCCCCTACCTGTCATTCTCATCTGGCACACCAGGTGTACATATTCCTTCTTATTCTCCTCTGTTACCAAGATGTTGGCCCCATTGGGTTTGAGGTCACGAACTTCACACACTCCAAACTCTTGGACCTAGAATACCCAAAAACACTAATCATATATATCAGGCTTGGTTTAGGATGAGGTTTACTGATACCTGGGAACACACCCTAAATTCTTTGTCATGTCCTGGGCAGAGAGACAAAGCAAGGTCATAAAAAAAACAGTGACTTTTCTCATGAGCTCATAACTCCCTAATAGGAAAAGAGCAAGGGTAAAGGGGGGGGGGGAGGCACAGCTAACATACATCATATAACACAACACAATCTACATAGAAAACAATTTGGTGGAAGAGTTACCTTAAAAACATTTTGTTTTCATGTATATCATTTTTCTACAATGAACTTCTTTTGGGAATAAAGAATGTATGTACTGGATCATGCATTGAAGCACCGCTTTTTACAAAGTGGGAAACTAGGAAACAGCCTGGACTGTCTCACAAATTCTGGTTTTTCTGTTTGTGATGTTTCATACAAATACCCACTGCTCTCTGCCAGATGGGAAATGGGGCATAGGACTTTAAGAAGTCAAGATACTTCCTTAAAACCATGAGGTTATCCAATGCCAATTCAAGGGTGATCCCAGAATGGGTCTCCTAGGCTAGCCGGAATGTGCAGCAGTCAGGATTTCTTGACACACCTCAGTGCTGAAGGTGAGGTCATAGCCTAGCGTGGAGACGTCATTTTCCAGCAGATAAACCAGACCCTGGTAGAAGTGGTAGTCTTCGCTTTCCATATCCGTATATCTAGAAAAACACAGGGTCATGGGTTGGGATGGAGGAGAGGCAGCATAAGGGTGGGACACACAGAAAGGACCTGATTCCCAGGACTGACAGCCCCAGGACTGTGCCACATCCTCACCTGACAGACTTGCCCAAGATGTGTTTGTAGAAGGATCGAGTAAAGTAGCACTCCAGGAGGCGGTTGTCATATACAGCTTTGGCCACGATGCGTCCGACGAACTTGAAGTAGCTGAGGTGGTTGGGGTTGCAGTGGGAAGATGGGTTGATGGTGTAGGTGACCCGGTCACCAGGTGAGGTACGGAACAAGGCATACATAGGGTTAAACATCTCCCGAGAGATGATCATATACCACTCCCGCAGGAGCCCTCCAGCATCCTGCCCTTCTTCTCCTTCAAACACTATATACCTGCATAAGAGAGCAGAAACAGAGATGTGCAGAAAGGCCAGGACAAATACACTCATTTACACAGCATGACCCAAGTCAGTGAGACAGACGTGAATGCAGATTGCCAGGAGAGCCTAGAGAAGGGCTCCGGGACAAAATGGGCATCACTAATAGAACACCAGTAGGAATGGTATAGAGGCCTAAATGAGGTCTCACTGAGGGAAAGCAGGGGTCAAGTGGTGTCAGAGAGTGCTGAGCACAGAGTCCAATGTCTGGAAGGGTTTGGTAGTGGAGGAGCAGGGCCCAGCTTGTCTCAGAAGCCTCTCTGACTTCCTGTGTGCTTACATGGATAGCAAGCCCATGCCATGAGGGAGGGGAGGAATCAAGTTTCTCAGTTTGGGAGCATCTAAACTGCTCCAACGGGGCTATCATCTCATTGCTCCCATGACCTCTAGCATTACAAAGTGCCAATTTCCTCTAGGTGGCTTCAAATACACCAGAGAGCAATTAGGTCTCTCTGAGAAGCCAGAAGGTCTATCTTTGTAAATGCCAAAGACTCTTCTGTCTGGTCATTGCTGGGCAGCCTCAGCCAAAGGCTGGCTAGCCAGCAGACCAGTCTTATGAGACCAGGCGAAGAGGATGGGAGGCAGCCCAGTGAGATGATATAAGTTGGATTCTAACTGGTAATTCCTACTGGGGAGAGTGGCACCTCCCTAAGTCCCCTTGTACATTTGGTGCCTGAGTAAGCCTTCATTGTGACAGAGGAAGCGGGTCCCCACCCTCCCATCTTGTCTGTTTTCTACTCTGGGCTCTTACAAGCGATTCTTCATTTCTTCAGGGGATTTCCGATGTAGCTCACGGTAGGAGTCTTCAAACACGTGGTCACGGCGGACGTGCACAGCCATGTCTTCTTTCCGGAGCCCTTCGTCCAAACGCTCCAGCTCTTGGCGGAAGTATCTTGGGAGGGAGGGAGGGAGGGAGGGAGGGAGGTAAGGAAGGAAGGAAGGAAGGAAGGAAGGAAGGAAGGAAGGAAGGAAGGAAGGAAGGAAGGAAGGAAAAACAGGATTGGGGGGTGGCAGAGCAAACTTCTGTTTGCCTGATTAGAATGAAGACTCACAATGACGCTTTCCCCATCCTCCAACCACTCTGATCCCTGCTCCCTACTTGTACCCCTGGCAACATGCCCAGCAGTTGGGAGAGATATGCCACTCACTGCCAACTGTCAATTTTCCCCATCTCCACCAAGTAAGGGCCCACAGAGATTGTGGCATGGCATTTCTGTAACAAACAGGTAAGTGTGTGCTGGTGCACAGGAAGAAGAGTAGGGAAGACAGAAATGTTGTGGAGGTCCCTTGAACCCTGCTATTGTTATGGCTACCTGCAACTCCTATATTACCCCAAAGGATGGAATGGAATTTTAGAAATCACATGGTTGAACAAAGGCTCACATCTCTCTGATGAAGAATGGAAACTAGGGTGGAGAAAACCAGCAAGTATTTAGGTACGGTGACTGTCCCTGGCTCAGATGAGCCTCTCCCTCCCACCCAGCACCCTTCCAGAGGGCTGCCACCATGCAAAACTTCTTTCTCTGGAAACACTGCCCCAGGAGGAACTTTGGCTCCCTTCTGGAAGGGGAGATACCACTTGGCGAGTTCCTACCCCCACCAACAGCAAGGGCACATACTTGCGCTTGACATCAAAGTCGAGGACACGAATGTAGTCTACCAGAACAGCAAAGGGTCCGTCAGCGAGGTGGGTGGTAGACTGCCGTAGAATCTGGTTTAACACAGTGCGATGAGTCTCTGGGATGAGAATGGAGAGCAGGAATCAGCTATCATGGGTCCCAAAAGACTGGATGATAGTCATCCATCCAGCAACTCTTTCTTCTTTGTTTCAGGAAAAAAAGGTAGTGTGGCACGTAAGGGCTTGTAGACAGTCCCTACCTCACTGGCCTGGCTCTCCAACCCCCCCAACCCCCACCCATGTGCACGCACACGCACCAGGTAAGGATAAAATGTATGAAACCGTCTTGTAAAAAATGAAGCCCTCTACATCTGGGGGCCTAAGAGTTCCCTGTACCTGCAAAACGAAGGAACTTCTGTGTGTCAGGGGGCAGGCTTGAGGAGATGTGCATAGATGAGGGCTCCCGGGAGAAGAATGGGTCAAGGGAGGAAGGAGTGGCTGGGGTTAAGGGGGCTGGGGAGAGTGGAGGAGGCTCGTCCTTGATGTGTGCCAGCTGGCTCTCACGGGTGTCTCGGACAGGAGGCTTGCTCTCCCGCTCTGTGGCGTGGACCAGAAAGAAGGCCTCGACGGCAGGCTGTAGCACTGGGGGTAGCAATGATAAGAAGGTGACATTTTATAAACTTCAACATATAAACCTCTTCTTCATAATCAAATTACAAAAGTACAATATGGAAGAAGAAATAATAAAAACTTGCACGGGAAATAAAATGGTAGCATAGAAAAATGAAGCCAAAGAGGAGGTCAGAGCTTCATTAAAGCCAAAGAAAAATGGGATAGGCAACCAGTTGTATAAAGATTCCCTTGGTATAAAAAGTAAAAGATACCAGCCATAAAAAGAGAAGGAGGGTATTTTTTTCCCTGACAATGGAGTCAGAAAACAAACAAACAAACAAAAACAAAACAACAACAAAAACCCTCTCCTTTGAATCCTTATTACAGAGACACTGAGAAAGAGGGGTGACCTGGAAGGAAGAAAAGTAGGCAGGCAGAGGCAGCCCCAGTGTAGATTAGTGGGTTTGGACCTGGGCCCTCAGGCCACAACGCACCTAGCACCGCATGCTGGTCATGGGATTCCTCCAGTTCCTTTAGACACTCTCCCAGCATGTCCCACAGCTCATCTAAGCTCAGCTGCTCACTGAGCAGGGGTAACTCAGGTGGCCTCTCCTCCTTCTCCTTCTCTCCCTGTGAGTTTCCATCCGAGCCTACAGGGTACACAGAGGACAGTCAGAAAGCCTTCGAAGTTTCCTCTTCATTTAGATTCCCCCAGACCAAATGCACAGGCCATTAGACAGATCAAGTAGACTGGCCCACTGGCCCCTGAGTAATACTGACACCTGAAAGCAAACCCAATCCTATACTGAATGGCATTGAAATTTAAACTAAGTAAGAGTAATACAATAAAAAAATTGGTTCCTCAGTTGCACTAGCCACATTTCAAATGCAGGCTACAGAGCATTTGAAATGCAGCTAGTGTACCTGAAACAGTGGCTACTGCCCGAAAGTTCTACCAGGCAGTGCTGGTCTACTTCCTGCCTCATTAATTCCCAGAGTACTGGTGGATTATTAAATGATCTACTATACTAGTAGCTCAAAAATGGACATCCTATGACAACACTATCCCAAAGGAATATGTTAAAGGGGTACCAAAAAGTACCCTGACTGGTGTAGCTTAGTGGGTTGGGCATCATCCTGCAAACTGAAAGGTTGCTGGTTCAATTCCTGGTTGGGGCACATGCCTGCGTTATAGACCAGGTCCCCGGTTGGGGGTGTGCGAGAGGGAACAGATTGATGTTTCTCTCTTTTTCTCTCTCCCTCCCTTCCCCCCTCTCTAAAAAAACAAAACAAATTTTTTTTTTAAAAAGGGGGCACCAAAAAGTATTCAATGTACAAAAAAAAAAAAACCAAATAAATTTTTTTTAAAAAGGGGGTACCAAAAAAGTATTCTATGTACAATTAACTTGGAGAAATGTTGTTAATAACAGCACCATGTGCCAGGTACTGCTCTAAGCACTATATACACACATTAATTCATTCAATCCTAACTATGAACGCCCCCCTTTTAAAAAAAAACCTTTTATTTATTTTTAGAGAGAGGGAAAACGAGGAACATTGATGTTGGAGAGATATGTCAATCAGCTGCCTCTTGTACACCTCAAACTGGGGACCTGGTCTGCAACCTAGGCATGTGCCCTGAATGGTAACTGAACCAGTCATCTTTCAGTTTGCAGGATGGCACCCAATCCACTGAGCCACACCATCCACTGCTGAACACCCTTATTTTATTTTATTTTATTTTATTTTATTTTATTTTATTTTATATTTTTTAAAGATTTTATTTATTTTATCTTTCGAGGGGAAGGGAAGGAGAGAGGGAGGGAAATATCAATGTGTGGTTGCCTCTTGCACGTCCCCTGCTGGGAACTGGCCTGCAACCCAGGCATGTGCCCTGACTGGGAATCGAACCGCAATCCTTTGGTTCACAGGCCCGCGCTCAATCCACTGAAGCTACACCAGCCAGGGCTGAACACCCTTATTTTAAAGGAGAAAATTTAAGCAGAGAAGTTTGCCTCAGATCTCAGGGCTAGTAAATGAGGAGGCCAAGACTCAAATGCACGCTGCCTCCATGCATATCACATCACAGTTTCTTTACTACAGGAATCACAATGTGTGCTATGACTCTGCAACAAGGGCGAGATGGTTGATGATCAGTGATCTTGGTTGGTAAACGCCTATTAACGCTGAACTTATGTTATGTCGAGAACAGGGGCTGCAGCAGACATTCCATGAAGGCTGACTGTTTCTTTTGCTGGGTTGGAAACGAGAAGCAGTACTGACCAATGGACTGAGTATCGTGGGTACTGGGAGACGGCTGGTCCACATCCATGGGTGATTCCTCCCTCCGGACAGATGCTTCTGACTGGCTTGCCTCCGACTGGATAAAAGGGAGACAAGGCCACGTAAAGGGTGCAGCTCTGCATTCCTCAGGGACAGGCTAGGAGCCGGCCCTGTCACTTCTCACACATCATAAGCTTAGAAAGAAGCTTCCCATATCTGGTCAGGAAACTCTGGTAGTTCTAGCTCTCCAGGACAAAAGAATGGCCTTTCCACCAAGTTTGCTATCCTGAGCTGTCAAGCTCCCTCCCTGGATGCCTGCATTGCCTCCACTCCATTCCAGACCTACGTCTAGTCACACACCAGTCTCTTTGATACAGACTTCAAGATTTCTTCTGGGGACAGTTTACAAGTATACACAAATATAAAGCTGAGATGGGCAAAAGAGAGGTTTGCTCTTTGTTCACAAAAGGTAAAAATAACAGGGGAATCAGTGCAACCTTTGATGGGTGGGATTATTAAAAAAAAATCTGTCCTATCAGGTGTGGGGAAGAGGCTGGGGCAGAAAGAAAAAGTACCCAGAACAACAGCTCTCTATTTTCCCTGTCTACCCTGTTGGAGTCAAGGCTGCTCCCAGCTTGCTCAATGAAATGATACTTCATAATAGGAATTACAGCAAGAAAAAGCAGATGTTAGGATACTCTTTATCCTGGATCTTGGGAAGGTGACTTGCATGTTGCAGGGACAGGAAAACAATGAGAGTGCCAAAGCATAATACAGGATGCCAGGCCTTTCCCTAAGTCACTCTGTGCTGGGATCCCAACAATGAGCTGGCTACCTAGAAATCAGAAGCCTTCCTCCTAATAGTACCTGAGTGCCTCAGTGCCAAAGGAGTATGGAGAACAGAGGCAGAGGCCAGGGTGGAGGAAACAGCCATAACCAGAAGAGGCTGCATGGGATATGTACCAAGCTTGGGGGACTTTCAAGAGTAGAATTCCTAAGATGTCTCTGATGTACCTGAATTATTCCATGAGACTGAAAAATCTTCACCCCACATCCCCTCAGAACCCAGACACTTAGCATTATGTAGTTTGCAAAAGCGCCACTGTTGATGGGATAGCTGGGAGTGGGGTATGATGGCCAAGCTTTAAAATCAGATCAAATCAAACCAAACCAAACCAACAAACCAATCAGCAAACAATTAAAAAAAAAAAAACCACCAACATAAAGTAACCCTGTTGCCCAGAGCATTCGTATAGCAAACTTAATGCAAAAGCATACAAGGTAAGGGCAGTGAAACCCCACTGATGATGTGGTGGGGAGAGACAAATGAATGAGGGGCCACAGGCATCATGCTAACCGTTGCTGCTTGTTGCTGTCTCCGCGCCCTTTGACCCTCACGTACCATTTGTATAATGGCATCAGCCTCAGCCTCCAGCTGCCGAACAGCTGCCTGGATGCTGCTAGCTGAGCCTAAACCGGAGGAACCTGGGAGAAAGAGAGAAGGCAAGATATGAAATGTAAAAAGACGGAATGCCCAATACTCTCCCATCTCCTGGGCTGCCACAGGGCATCTTGCTGAGGTCTTTGAGCTTTAGCTCAGGCAGCTTCAGAATGCTCATATCACGCACTAAGAGCTACCATTACAGACAAGGGCAGGGGACATGGTGCTAGGCAGATGGATGGTAGCAGGTGACAGGATTCTGTGGGACAGGAGGAAAGAGGTAGGATTTGGCAAGCCATGGCTCAGGCAACATGGCTGTAATGTTTTAGTCAGAAGTGATCAAGGAAACAGAAAGGAGGCACACTCAGTGAGTTAAAATTTTGTTTAGCAAAAGATCCGTCCTCAATTTCCTTGCCAGATTTCCACTCCCCCTTAATTCCTACTTGCACTATGCATTTCCTATGCAGGCAGCTTGAGTGAGATACAGAATGCAGCCATCAACATTTTAAGAAAGATTCATCACTTCCTTTTGGAAAGTTCAAACAGGAAGGAGACATGATATTAAGTCTTGCCCTCCAGGGACTCTGGGTTCTCCACCACCAACCCTGCCCCTCAATTGGACACTCCAATTTCATACCTAGCCTGCCTGTCTGCTTGGCTTTCTTGTTAGCTCGGCGCGTGTCGTCCCGGAGCTGGATGATGACCTGCAGTACTCTCAAGAAGAACTTCTGGGTAGATGTCTTGGATGTCAACATGGACATAGAAGGCAGCTGGAGCTCCCGGCCACCCAGAGGTCGCTTCTGAGATGCCACAATTACCACATTCTCAGCCATGTCAAACCTGGATAGTGTAGAGGTGGCTTGCGTATATTGACAGCATCAAAGTGTAAACACTCAGCAAGCAGGGCTTTCTGGTATCCACCAGAGGAGTAAGAAATCTCACAAGGAAATCTCGCAAGTAGGCAAAACAAACAAACAAACAAACAAACAAACAAACAAACAAACAAACAAACAAACGGGTCAAATGTGAACAGGACAGATAAGAAAATCTGCCCAGAGAGAAGGGAAACCAGCAAGAGACACCTTACAGAATGTCTAAGATTCTAGTACAACAGCCAAATGGGCAGCTTCTACCCACCTGCTCTGCATTTTGCCTTTCAGCTTGGTGGTCTGCGGCTGCTCCTCAGGAAGGCCATCAGGGGAGAGGGTCTCACACTGGGCTCGCCGCTGCTGTTCCAGGTTGTATTCCCGTAGCTCAGCCAGAAGGGTACCTGGTAGGCGGAGGAGCCAGCAAGTGTTCAGAGACTTTGCCAGTGAAGGAGCTAAAAGGCAAACCTTTCCAAGAAACCTGCCCAGGTCATTCTTTTTGCTCAGCTACAGAGAATCTAGAGTAAGCAGGAATTTCACTTTGCTATGTGTGCTGTGGACCAATCAACCACCCAGGAACTACCAATTTACCTGGCCGCAAGCATCTGTTGAAACTGCACAAAATGCGCAGGGCAGTGCAGAGAAAAAACCTGTTTTGGAGCCTGCATACCTTTTGAAATTCTAAGGTTTTTGTCGTGATCTTAGGCAAATTGCTTACCTACCTTAATAGGACTAATACTGCCTAACCTCATAAGGCTGCTGAGAATTAGGTGGTAACTATAGTAGGGTGCCTAGGATGTTGCCTGGCCCATGGGTGTTGAATAAATGGTAGCAGGCAAGAAAGGTCAGAGGCCTCTTCCAGAAGAACCTTACAATTCTCATGCAGCAAAGAATGCCCTGGGACCTACAGTTCAATCAACTCTCTTATCACCTGAGCTCCAGGGACATTTATGACAAGTAGATAACTAAGCACGTAGCTGATATCTAGGGAGACCCATGATTGGGGTGGGGATGGGAGAGAGCAAAGAGACTAAACAGAAGGAAAAATCTGGCTCTATTCCTTGACTCAATGACTTTATCACTTGGATTTTAGTTTTCTTCTTGGTAAAACCAGAAGGAAGACAACTGAAACTAGATGATTTAAGAGTGTTCTTAGAATTTTTGTACACTCAAAACTACACAAAGGTAGACAGCATTACTGTGATTGTCAATTCCTGAGCCTGAACACAGTGTAGGCGCACCTCTGAGGTGGCAAAGCTGCCCCAGCAGGCTTGTCACAGGGCTCTTACAAGTGCCCAGAATGGAGAAACAAGAGGGCACTGCCAGTCCTATGCATGCTCACCTGCCTTTCTTTACTAAGCATGGATTACCTGACAGGTGCCAGGTACTGTGGATGTAGAGAGAACCCAGTCTTGTTCTTTTAGAACTGAAGAAACTAGATGGCAACCCAGTATTTTCAGTGCTATGACAGAAGAAAGGTTGGGGCTGTGCAATAGAAGCACAGGAGTTTGATTCAGCTTGGAGGTTCAGGGAAGGCTTCCAGAAAGAAGTGACACATAAGTGCAAGTTTTCAGAAAAACATGATGCTTACAGAGTTCCGGCCAAGATGGAAGCGTAGGGAGAAATGCTTTGCATCCTCACACAACCAAAAGAAGGATAACAACCAATCTAAAAAAATTAAACCACCAGAAGTGCCAGAAAAATCAAACTGCATGGAACTCTGACAACCAAGGAGTTAAAGAAACATTCACCCAGACTGGTAGGAGGAGTGGAGCTGGGCAGCTGAGGGGAGAGGACAGAGGCAGGGCAGCGGACTGTGCAAGCAAAGCAGGGCTTGCTGAAAGGGAAATTACAGACTCAAAGCTAGCTGTAAACTACTGCGGGGGTGCCACGTTGGGAGAAACTCCCAGTCTCACATGAGAAAGTTTGTTGGAAAGTGGGGCTAGAGCAGAGCAAGTGAGTCACACTGTTTCCTCTTGGACCCCTCCCCCACAGACAGTGCCACAACACAGCAAAGAGGGTTGCCCCATCCTGGTGAATACCTAAGCCCCACCCCCTTACAATGTAACAGGCGCACCGAGGCAAAGAAATATGGCATATCAAAACTCCAGAAAAAGAGCTAAGTGAAGAGGAGATAGCCAACCTACCTGGTGCAGAGTTCAAAACACCGGTAATCAGGATGCTCACGGAACTGATTGAGTTTGTTTGCAAAATGAAGGAACAAATGAAGGCTACCCAAAGTGAAACAAAGCAAAATATACAGGGAACCAACAGTGAAGGAAGAAAATGGGGACTCGAATCAATGATGTGGAACAAAAGGAAGAAATAAATATCCAACTGGAAAAGAATGAAGAAACAAGAATTCAAAAAAATGAGGAGAAGCTTAGGAACTTACAGGACAACTTTAAGCGCTCTAACATCTGAATCA